>QNGE01000308.1:217022-251349 GCA_008508345.1 Paragonimus westermani
AGACACGTCCTGACCACTGGTCACGTTATCGACCCAATTTGTACATTCAGAATCCTATTACGTCACTCGAATCCAAGATTCTTGCGGTTTGCTGAGGCGGTTGCAATCAATCGAATGAAGCCGACTTTGTGTGTTCAGAAACAATTGCTCGTAAACTTGACCCTTCCCTGGACTTAGTGACTCCTCCTAAACCACCAATTGTCTATCCACCCTGCTCCCATAACTGCTCGATATAAAAACCCGTTTTATGTTATTGTAAATTTGGTACTAGCGAGTCAATACGAAATGCTTGCATCTGCCAGTTTTCGTGTTCTAGCGGTTTTTTTCAAACTTCTGAAGGGAATGAAGTGTTTCAAACTGGAAAGGTTTGCATGTTCTCTTTCGAAACAATCGAAACAGACCTATTCATAATGATTTCACGTAATCGGAACGAAAACTTCATGAACATACTGAGTACGCGGTTTCCGCTTGTTGTAACAACGAAGAAACCATAATTCTTTTGAAATGGTTGGTGAAGCTACTGGACGCTGGTCAGCACCTTGAGAGAATAAAACTGGCAAAGCTACGATTGAATTGCTAAATTGATGACTGGTAATCGGGGAGTTGAAGTGAAATAACTTTGATTGTTTACCACTCTGATACATATTTTAGTGTATCAGTTTAAGAGGAAAACGCGATGTCTTAGTGTCTTTCATATAGATGTATATCAGCACTGTTTATCACATTATAGACAAGCAGTCTATTGTCTGCTATCATATATCATAGGCGAGCAATTAAGTCAGTTTTTCGGATATCAAAAACAGTGGTTATACTGGAATCGTTCATTTCGACATGCCTATTCGATAATCTCGAACAAGAAACAAGCATATTAACATAACTTTTACGACTGAATATAGTGAAAAATGACTGTCAGTATCCTTTATATTAGTCTTCTGGCAAATTTTTATGGAGTTCGTTTATAATCTACATGCACTTAAAGTTTAATGGTACAAAAATTCATTTTTGAAACCATGAAGTTTACCAAATTTGCAGAGTTTCAATTTTTCGTTGATGGCTTTAAAATTTACTGGCAAAAACGTTCAGCCATATAATGTTCAAAGGTATATACTAGTATGACATTCAACGTAGTCACGCAGAGACAGAGAGACTGAGGTTTTAAACCAAAATCCTCTACTTCACATATCAGTAGACATTCATATTTGTTATGCAAAATTGGAGTCGTAATTTCGTTGTCACAAACGATACAAAATTCATAGCACTGTCGAATATGATCAACCTGATGCCTTAATATTGAAATGCCTTCAGCAGAGCAGTAGTTAACAAATGTAGGATAATGGAAAGCAACATAATTTGGTTAGGTTTTGGCCCTTTCATATATCCATGATAAGTTCATCCAGAAGCCTAACTCACCTTTTTTTAATTTGTAAAGGTAAAAGGTCTGGCACTGAAACATTGTGCTTCGAGGAATGCAGCACATTCTTACCACTCGGAAAAACTAATTGTTATGAACGGTGCATGGATTAGAAGTACCAAAATACGGATCATCTTATGGGACGTTCTCTTATCAATAGGAAACAAGGCTGTGTTACTTGATGTCGCTTTATAGGTACTACAGCGTTGTAACATCATCCTGATGAATTTTCCAGACTTGGTACACCGCAACTGTTCTTGCTACGTTTTCAATCTATTTCATCCAAAACAAGTCCGCACGGGGATAAGCACGTGCCTGTAGCCGTTGTCTAATTCCCTGTCCTTCGTTGTCCCATTTATCAGACAGGAATAGGCTTGCATGAAAGAAAAGCTTACAGAAGAAAGGTAACCAATCCCCAAGCGCCACCAAGGTCACACAAGACAAGGCACAACAAGCCAGCTTCATGACCAAGGACAATAATCGTATAACAATATGCTGGTCGATTACTCTGAGGTGGAAAATTGATTAGTGTTTGAACTTGACAGAGATCACTCGCGATCTTTTTCACTATGAAGCTGTCGATGTACCATATGTTAACTATAATTACACAGAGAACTATTTAAATGCAAACAAATTCAGAAACAGTCACTAGCCTTCACACCTTTAACAAAACACTGAGTATATATATCAGAACCGTTGTTTGTAAGATCCGAGTTTTTATCCACCTGAGAAGTAGGAAGTCGTATGTTACTCACATTTTGTTCAGTGGTTTTCTAATCCTATCCCACTGATCCTATATATATATATGCATATATGTACGTATGCATACTTATATAAACCACATACTTCGGATTCATGGAGTCAGCCTGCACATACACGTTTTACGTAACAGTAGAGTTCTTCTGAAGATTTCATTTCTGAAATTTACTTTGATTCAGTCGAGCACAGTTAAGACAAAGCGTAAGGTGGTATTCAATTGAATCAAGGTGATACAGTGAACATGGAAAACAGTTGGTAATGGTTCTCACTGAACGTGCTTGCAAGTTTCATCAGGCTACTAGACATGCTAATCTATACGTGATGGTCAATTCCGCAATTGGTCTGACTAGAGAACAAAATTTACCTAACAGGTGTTAATATGTTAGACAGACAAACGGATCGGATTTTTCAGGTGTCACATGCAGATTTCCGCGGAAAAATTAACAAACTTGAAGCAGGGCAAAATGACAGTAAAATTCAGGAAGGAAACTCTCCGCTTCTGACTTTGCTCATGATTATTCACCTTTCATTTCTATAGCTCGCTTTAACGGAAAATAAAACATGAAAATTATTAGTTTCGGCAGCTTCCTCAATCTGACATTCAACATGCACTAACGAGTAGTCGTGTGGTTCGGTCATGCTTAAAAGTACAGAGTACGCAACCAACTTGCCAGCCGATTCACTCTATGCCTCAGCGGTATCTGTAAGGCACAAAATAACTCATCCCAGATTTGGGTTTGATCACTTTATGTGGGGTACCCGATAGACGCGATCTTGTTGCATGTGTTTTGATTGGGCACAAAAGTTAGTTTAGTGACCTTGTTGGAGAGTTCCGTTTACCTGTGTTTCATTGACACACATGTCATGTGACTGACCCGTATGCCAAAGTGTCAGTATAACAAAGGATTGCTTTGTCCTTTGTAATCAACCTGAAATCAATTATTCAAAAATTGGTGCAATCAGAGTTATCGAGATCTAAGTGTCCTGACAAAACAGACTACATTAAACCCTTCGGTTACGAGACATTTCATCGAATACCTCTTCAACTTAAAAAAGACCGCGTAGCATGGTCTGTTCCCAAACAAGCGATAGCTAAGCAACCTATCTCGGTTTTCATTTTTACACATGCAAAATTCCCTATAAGAATAGGCTGAAAATAATGTGCACCTATATAGTAGCTGGTGAACAGGTTTACTAAAACAGAACACTGGCACAGATTTGAATAAATGTGCTGGTTTTGATTATGGGCTCGGATAACTGTTGTGCTTGTCATACCATGAATATTCTCATCAGTTTGTGTCATCTAGTTGAGCTCACCATTTTGTTGTCTGTCTGCATGCCAGCAGTGCCTATGAGGAGACTTTGCTCTGTACGGTACTTCAATAAATACTCATTTCTCCCCTACCTTCTAAGGGCACATATCTCAACCACTTCTGTATTTCAAACCTAGTCAGATAATCTATTCAGAGGTTTTGAGATATGATTGATTCACTTGTCCAACCAACTGCGCTCTGCAATGTAAGCTGCCCCCGCCCATTTCAACAATACTAACTCGCCGAAGCTCTACAATAAAAATATCAGTCAGCACAGTGACTGTTAAGAAAAAAGCGGTCATTCTACCATCCCAGACACACTAAAGCAATTCTACAAATATATGACACTACCGCTAAGAGGTGTCTTCTGGTAGAGAACACCGCTGATCCCAACTCTTTGAAAATTCAACGTTTCAAACAGTTGATCGATAAACCGTCCGTCTAACCGTGTATTAGTCTGAAGTGAAATGGGATACCCTCGAATGAAAATAACAGTTGTTGTGATGGAAGCCGTCGCAACACGTCCACTTACTAGGAAACGTGATCCCAAATGATTGCAGTGTATTCCTTAATGTTTTGTCGTGGTCAACTCGGAACAAACTATCACCGGCACTGCTGTCAAAATGGTTATATGTTTAGTCTTATAGCAATCAGGCACCCCAGCAATAGTTTTTAAACCCCAAACCTGGTAACAGCGGTATCGCTTGCTAGTCACCTCGGTAATTGAACTTATTCAGTTTCATGCCAGTAGATTCGAGCATTTTAGTCACCATTCAGCTTACTATCCACCGACTATTATTATACGACAATTTCGTTCGCTCCTGCATTCGTACATCCGCGCACACGCTCATACTTACACGCAGTCAGACAGCTTTCCATCACACCTCACATTAGATCGTTGCCAAACATAATTCTAATTGCAGTGCCCAATCAGTAATCTCAGTATCGTAGCAACTTTGCTGGGCCAAGCATCACAACACAAAACATCTTTGAAGCCATCACTCACCAAATTACATCCGGGTTCTAACAATTTTATCGGCATAATCTCATCCGTTGTATAATCCACTCACGAAATACACTTAACACAAGTTACAAACAAAATTGTATTTGCCAAAAATGTGAAAAACGCCATTGATTGCAGCTGTAACTCTGTGCGTAAAACCATCATAAACGCAATCATCATTTTGCGTCTCTTCATCGAACCTGTCATCTCCACACTGATTGGCCATTTACTAATGGACGCCCTCGCACACTGATCGGAAGCGGCCAATCAGAATGCACACAAGAGAGGGTTGGCCAACGGCCAGCGTGGGCAATGCCTACCGATAGACTGCCATGTCTTTACACATGGTGTGCTGCTCTAATTACGCAACTACTATACCGAATAATAAAAACAAGAATTGACTAGGTGGGACAAAGTTCCGGTAAGTATGCAAGTATTTAACGGTTGAGTATTAGGCAGCTTCCACCTCCAGAGATTTTTTATCATTAATATTCATTTTGTTTCACTTTCGTACCTTTTTAATTCCGTTCTCCCTAATTTTTCTGATTCTCATGAGGAAGAAACAAACGAAAGTGTGCTTTCTATATATTTCACTGGCTAGAAGACAGGATGGCTCACTACAACTTGGAGCGGTCAGTATTTGCCAATTGCTTACAACCGACGTCTGGTGCGAACCCTGTTTCGTACAGCCCGAGAGATCTGCACCGATGACTGCTTGTAAGTAGAAGAGGAGAGAGTGAAGAAGGTGGTACTCACAAAAGAGAAATTCACTGATATCCACGGCCAGAAAAGACTGGTCAAGACTGTCGTGAGTACGGTTCTTAAGAAGAAGGTCTTTCTGAGCCTGTCTTTCAAATGCGACCACAACACAACTGACTCAAGTGGAAAATCACAACCTGCTCTAACTCGTGCACACCTTGCATCATAGTTTTGGTTGCTGTTCCAAACAGAAAGTGTCGCTCAGCCTACATATAATCGTGACGTAGGGAAATGTTCTGTCTCAGAGTCCACTTGCAGTTACGGTGATATCTGTACCAACAGAACAGGTCGCTTCTTGCAAAAAGGTGTGGCTGAACGTAGGCCCAAGTGGTTGGTTCACGCGATGACGCAACAGGCAACGGCAACAGGACGACTGAGACGAAATCTGACCTCATCCACTGCAATGCACATCATGGAAACAGTTCACACTGTTGACTCCGACAGCTCGTTTCAAGTATTATTGTGCAGTGGAAATCCTAAATTGCTTGCTTTCTCCGAGGCAGCCGTAATCAATACTTGCCGTCCGGCCCTACTTATGCGTACACTGTTGACTCGTCCAAATTGTCGGCCCTAGATGTGATGACAGTCATTTTTCAGGCAAACTCAACCATTGACTGTTTCTACTGTTGTTGCTATCCATATGTCCTATATATTCTCAAGTTTCACGCATATGATTGTAGAGAGCAAACGAAATTTTGACATCTCGCGATGTTTTCTACCGCTACTGGTGGACGAGATCACGGGACCTCTGTTTCAAAGTTACCCAGTCGGTGAATCTGCAGTAGTTTTCAGTTTCTTTCTGAAACGCAAGGTAATTTCGAGCTAACGAGTTGCTCCAAACAGTATGATAACTTAGATTCGTCTCTGAAATGTATCGTTAGTTGCTGGCATACCGGAGTGAGAATAGTTTTTCAGTGGACACTACTCACATATGGTGAGAATGAAGACCCACATCGGCGGAAGATTCCGCTTTAGTCTTGGAATCTTTCAATACTGATGACTTTACCGTCACCGTAAGGTCTGCAGCCTTCTGTATTCACTTTTAAAGACTGCGTACCAACGGATGGTTTCGTTATACAGCCTGTGGCATTCAGTCAAACTATGCTTTCCCGGTGGTGCGCTTGGCAGCCGCTACACGTCGTGTTTCGCAAACCACAGGACTACAAGTGCGTTCTATTCTACGGACAACCATTTCTTACAGATGGTAGCTGGGTGCAAAAATATCCTTCAACCTAATTAACAATTATACGTGAGAACCGAATATTTTCCGTGAATCAGCTTGTGAGACTAGTGTCCTGACAATGCTTCTGGGATTAGTCTATGCGATTACTGATGAGTAATCAGGGATTTGATTAATTTCAGGTTGAGCCCCACTCCAATTTGATTGCAACATTCACGTTGGGATAAATCTTTCGGCCAACCTGCTTCCAAAGAATCACTGGGCTTGAGGTTCAGTCTTGTTTGAGCTCGGTTGAAGTTAGAACTTCAACTACGCGTTATGGGACAACCGTTTCAAGTGCTGCCACACTGAACCCACTTAAATGATGACCGCATTTTAACGTCAGCGTTCAACCTATTCAGCTTGTTAGTAACGATCAGACTGTCGATGTTGTAGATAGGAAATTCATCTGCCGCTCGTTAACCAGTTATCGATGATCTCACGGATAGGACCAATTGCCAGTTTGTAACCAAATAACCCATTGAATTGTTGAGCAATGGTTTAATCAGTGGTGAATAGCGAAGGATGTTGGTTTGTGCAAATTGAAAATCGCCTACAGCTGATCGCAGTTTTTACATTCCCATAGACTTTTCAGTAAGTATGTTCCGAATCGGGGCTCTAGAATCGGAGTTTGCTGTTTCTTAGAGCTTGTCAATAGTGTACATCCTTCCAAGGACTAAAGCGGGTAAGATTTTAGATGTCAGCATTCGGTCGTGCCTGATGTGAGGTCGCTGACACAGTGTTGTGTTTAATCGTCAACGTCTCTGTGCCGTTTTGAATCTGCAATCGTTTTGTGGTACTAGGTAAGCCCAAGGCTTAATGTTACATATGACAATTTGACTATAAGTAAAACCCAGAGTTTTGACCTGTTTAGAATTATGTTTAAATATTTAATCTTTCTATCGAGTTTTAGATGTGGTATTGCGAACAGTTCTGTTAGCAAAACAGCTTTTAGGTACATTCTGAAGTGGACAACGAACGGTACCTTCCTCCGAGTGCTGACCGACTAGCGAACACCGAACACAAGCACTTGTAACAAAAACAGGTCACGTGGTTCATAACCATCAGTCTGTGTCATTGCCACCGATAGTTGGCTGAGCATAGATGCAGTTTTATTCCGTTACATGAAAGCTTCGCAAATTTTTGATCATCGAGTGGTAGAACTATGGTGCCATTGTTTAGGTTGACGATTACTTTGGTATGAATTTACGGGAAGGGAAGACAATTGCACCTGGAGAGATTATAAGACTTGAGAAAGGAGTTCTTCGTCGTTGTGTGTACGAGAGCACAACCACACGAATGGTCACAGTTTCATCCAACATAAGTCAGCTAAATTGAATATGATGATGATCGTCGCGTAATGTTTTTTGTACGCTAGTCGGTAGGTGTTGTAAGGAGTGTTTTGCAAATTGATTATTCACGAAAGATACTAGTTACCAATATCCGAACTGACGTTGATGATCAGTCTGGAGATACAGTGTCCTAGTAACTTTAGCTGGCATGCGTTGTGTCATTTTACGTTGATTCAAGTACCATTCATTAGTGAACGCTTCATGTAATCAATGATAGTTTCTTCTTCCCTCTAAGCTATGCCGAATCGGTGATGACATATCTATTGGTTGCCAGGGTAGTACTTAGGAGACGGTCAACTGAACCTTTTTGAAACTTTGTGTTATCCCTCTAATTTATCCACAATTGGGTTAACAAAATGATGCTGACAGTAGTGATGTGATTAGATTGCAATTTGTTCATTAACCAACATAAATCATTGAAGGTAATCCCTCGAGAGAATGGTTGTAAACTTCTGAAAACTCACTAGTCCCTCAGAACAAATTTTCCGACTGATCCTATCGGGCCCAACAAAATGGAATAATTAATCACAGTCGTAGATATGTGGGTTGTTTTCTTCCGTATGAAATCGTCTATCAAATATGCCCATTTCCCTCATGCATTCAGAATAATGTTAACGCATGTTCAATCGTTCAGAACGTTTGGAAGCGGAAAAGTTGTTCTTCATTTCATTAAACTGATCTGCAACGATGTCTAGATTGAATGAGAAAACCAAACGGAACCAGTAAGTTCCATCTATTGAAAATGGTCCATCGGAACAGTCGATCTACTTGTCTCCGTCTAGTACAATTTTGACCCATGTTTACAAGTCTAAACCGAGTACTTGAGCTTATGATTGACCCGTTTTCTACACTTGGTCTACGGTAAATCATCTGTGGGTTTCACTTTGGACAAGACGTATAACTGACACAGTCCGTTTGTCCGCGCTAATAACCACATCGACACTTCGTATTTGCTACATCAGCTTGGTTCGATGTCTCGTGACCTTTTCACTCTACAATCCGAAACGCAAAATGACCCCGAGAAACAGACTTATTCATTCATAGTGTACCCGACACGGTGAACAATCCCAATCATTCCGACACCGCAGGCGTCTGTACAGTACAGTCTCGCACCCCCTTGCGGTACCGTTTCCATAGTTCAACTTGCCAGCATGGCCGACGGAATTCTAGAAGTACAAACTTCCGATGTTAATTCCATTCAGCTAGCCCCACCAACCGATCAGATTCATAAACAGCTCGCTACTCTCACTGAACAACTTAGTCAGCTACGTCTGTCTCGCACGAACAAACTCAATCACTTTACTAAGTACCACCTTCGTCAGCATTCCCGACCTTTAACGTCACGTCAAAACGAAGGTTTTTGTTGGTATCACGAAGCATTTGGCCGTTTTGCACGCAAATGTACTCCGTGCGATTTTCGAAGGACTGACCAGAGAACGTTCAAACCCTTGGGAAACGAGTTAGCAGGACAATAGAGACGAGTACGGTCCTAGACCAACAATTCTTAACTCGTCATCTAGTGATACCAGATAAGCATTCAGGATTTTCCTTCTTGGTAGGCACTGGAGCAGATATCAGTGTTATCCTACACTGTGGAACACACACGTCCCGCAGCCTATCCGATTTCTCACTCACGGCAGCCAACGGCACTGCTATTCACACTTACGGACAGCGGTCCTTACTAATAAACCTTGGTCTACTTGGTGAATATAAATGAGTATTCTTTAACACGGACGTGCGTCAACATATATTGGGAGCCGATTTTCTCGCTCACTACAACTTGTGGGTTGATTTGAAACACAAGCGTTTGCTTGATGCCAATACATCTCTTGAAAGTGGTCCATCGGACCAGTCGATCTACTTGTCTTCGTCTAGTACAATTTTGAACCCATGTTTACAAGTCTAAACTGAGTACTTGAGCTTATGATTGACCCGTTTTCTACACTCAGTCTACGGCAAATCATCTGTAGGTGCCACTTTGGACGGGACATTTATAACTGACACAGTCCGTTTGTCCGCGCTAATAACCACATCGACACTTCGTATTTGCTACATCAGCTTGGTTCGATGTCACGTGAAATTTTTACCCTACAATCCAAGACTCAAAGTGACCTCGAGGAACGGGCGTGTTCATTCATGGTGTACCCGACGCGGTGGACAGTAATTCCGACACCGCAAGTGCCTGTACAATCCTGTCTCTCACCCCGTCCCACTCCGCACATACCCACACATTATCCCACTCATGGTTCGGAACTGTCATTGTTCATGTTCACGGTCAAACCAAAAGCCGCCAGGCCCTCACATGTTAAAAGAATTAGAGGTCTGAGTCACAGGACACTACATCCTCGCTCCCGTACTGGAGGACACGAACTAAGCGGTACACGGTTGCACTGAGGATTTTGGTTCCGAGGCTCGTACAGGCTCACACAACAAAGGAATTATGAGTCCAAGATTACACTGACATCAAGCCAGCTCTCCGACACCCCCCACAAGTCTCCACGTATTTAAGCAGTGATCTGCAAGAATCATGTGTACAGTGCTATGGTTATGAGCAACTCTGGCGCCAATGCATCTTCAGAGTTTGGTCGTGGTTAATACCTTATTTGTCCGCCAGAAAAAAAAACCGAACAACTTGGCTACAAAGGTCTCTCGATCCAGATCGCAAAGTTCACAATAACGGTCATCAGGAATTGTAAACGAATTGATTTGTAACTGTGTATTATCGTACGGTCTTGGGAGAGCTACAGATGATCACGCAAGCCTTCCCAATCACAGGGGGCGGGAGGTGTCCACGATTAAATTCCCGCCAGGGTTTCTGTTTGGAACAGGAGGAGAAGGGTCAGTGAATGCACGGGTTTAGAGTGACAGCGGTCAGTAGATGATATTCAATGAGTAGTTAGCGTAGGTAGACAAACGACAACCTATCGATCACAGAACAAAGATAATCCAACATTCAGTAGTTAACAGCTACCTAAGATTGACACCAAGAGGTCGGTCACAGAAATGATGTAATTGAGCTGGCTGTCTGAAGACTCGATTGGATACTTCGATATACGCGTTTTGTCCACGCATAATTCCATATGCAAATGACAGTCAAGACGTATACCGAGTGGAGTACACAAGCACACGTTATGAGCACAGCTCGTTAATCAGGCGGCTTGTTTGGTCTGTCTTAGTTTCTAATATAGTGAGTTGCTATTTGTTAAAACACGTTTCAAGTTGGATGTTGCTGTTCCAGTGAATCCGCCAAAACGAGACTACATCCTAGCGCGATGTGACGGCTCTTGCATCTCGATGAACTACTAGGTTAAAGTGAACGGTGCGATGACCAAACCAGCAGAGTTGCTCACACCAGGCAGGTCAGTAGGTAGAGGGCTGATAGACCATAATGTCCTGGTCCTCTAGGTTTTGGGTTGGAAGAAGGTTGGATTCTAGTTTCAGAAGGAATATTAGTTATGGCGTACGATCACTCATGTGCTGCCTTGCGGTAGAGACTTTTGAGCCAAAAGCTTTGGTTGAGAACCCCAATCGTTCTTCTGTCCAGGTCTGGGTGTCCTGACAGTATCTGATCCCACATCCTGTTGGAACACTTGCTTGGATTCATATCATGTGCTGCCAAGTTCTCGCATCACTCTTACTTGTGCTGGGAAAACACCACATCGATTAAGATGGCTGGCTGTTGAGAAGTTGGCTATACCATCACTGAAGCATAAGTACCAAACTAGTCTAAAATGCAAGGTTGATAGTTCTCACTTCAAAAACCCTAATAGCTGCTGCACCCAAATCTCACATGTATTTACTGTGGCATGTCATACGGTTGTTTGTCAGTTAAACAACCACTGAATCTCAAAGAAATCCCGGGCGTTGTTAGGTGCCCGACGGAACATTCTTCTTGACAACTTATACAACGTGTTCAGCAGCAATATTCGTAGGAAGCTGAGACGTAGCATGCTAGACGACCTTGAGCTTTGAATAATGGAGAAACTCAAGCAACTGGGAACTACTCTTGGGAACACTGGTAAGCTCTTCGAATTTATCTGTATTTTGGGCCCAAAATGGCCGCCTGTCAGTGAAGCTATCAGCGATACGTAAGATACACTTGTCCATAATGAATCCAGAGGGCTAGAACTTTGAGTGGAACGTTGTGGGGATCAGTTTACCTGGCCCCCTACTTCTACTGTCTTGCCACCACAAACCTGAAATGTGGCACCCTTGTCGGCAAATTTAGGGCTGTCAGCTGCAACTGAGGTCTAAAACTCTATATAGATTCTGAAACGTAATAGGGCTACCGGCCCAGATGACCGCGTGCCAGCATTTTTCAAAGAAGGTGAGAAGGCGTTAGTGGAGCCTTTGGCTCGGTTGTTTAACTTTCCATGCTGGGGTCACTCAACAATAGTTCCTATGTTCAGGAAAGTTATCGAAGGCTCCTACGAAAACCATCCGGGAATTAGTTCGACTCCAGTCATTACTAGGGTTGTGGCCTCCACTGTACTTCGTCGACTCACTGCAGCCCGGGAGGCAAAAAGTAGGAAAAACCAGGCAGGGTTTCGCTCTGGGCGGGGATGTATAGATCACATTTTTACATTTCCTGACTTTCTGGAGCAGCGTCATGTACGTCGCCGACCAACAATTGCAGCATTTCTGGACAGTGAAGGTGCGTTCCATTCGGTGGGTTGATCTACACTCTTAGAGACGCTCAAACGCTTGGGTGTACTGACTCAGGTTGTGTAGAGATGTAGAGAATGAAACAGACGGGAATCTCTAAGGCTATGGTGGTATTCTTTGATCTAAGAAACCCCTGGCGGTAGAAAGGCATCCCTCCAAGACTTAAGGATCGCGTATGTAAGGCGACATTGAGCGTTTCACTAAGCTACGACTGCTTAACTTGGCCACTCTGAATAGAAAACGTGAACCGTCTTCGTCGACGTCTGCGTTCGATCGCTTGAATCGGGTTGTATCAAAACGCATGCAAAGAAGAGGTTAGAAACATGATACTTTTGTAGTGACTGTGAAACTGGTTGTTTTATTCAAACTTCACGATCACACAGGCTAAGTTACGTGCTAAGGATGTCGGGCAGTTATCTGTCATATGATGCACCTTTTGATGACATTGTAACCAACTGGCGTATGTTTTAATGTGATCGAATGAGGATCTGGCTTAGAAAAATGAATTTGTTCGCAAAAGGGTCGACCAGTGTGCGTAGGGTTCGTGTAGCTAGCTCAGGACCTCAGATTCGGTGACTGGAGACTTTGTGTTTCATGGCGATTAATCGAGCTCAGTGGCGTGAACGTTGCCGTTGTTTTTGCCGAATCGTCCGTGGAATGTACGCACTTAATGACTTGGGGTAGCGAAAACCGTAAAGATGCTGCCTTCCTGAGGTTGCTTTGATTTTACTTATAGATTGCTTGTTTTTGCAAGTTGTAGGCAACTTCACTATTTGAACATGGAAGTGACTATTCTTCTTAAATAGGCTCCTTTCCCTGTCTTTCTCCCCTTTACTTTTCCAGTCAGAGGTTGCTTTCTTTCTTCATGGATGTATACCACTTTTGTGTGTACACCGGTGAAAGCCACTGATATGCTGGTGTTTATGATCACGGCACTGATGATAATGTCGAAAAGCATATGCTCAGATTCAATCACGCCTTGTACTTCGATAACCGTTCCGCTTTAAAACGTTTCTTTGGAGAAACGTTGTTGTTTCACGGTTATTAGTTGTGATTACTGATAATGTTGCATCTCTCAAAATTTGGGTGACAATCATTGGTATATAGTTGAATATAACTAAGAAGTGCTCGTCAACAAAAAAAAACATGGTGAGGGTTAACAGATTTTATGGTAAGCAACCAAAGCTTCAAACCGGTTTCTGTTGTTCAGATAAATTACGATAATCTGGAAGAAAATGAATTGCGGAAAAACTGGGCTTCTGCTGGATTCGAACCAGCGATAGAGACAACAAGCCCAAACGTGGCAAATGCTCTACCAGCTGAGCTACGAAGCTAATCCAGAAGCTCAGAAGTGTTACATTTGGACCTAACCATAGTCCACGTTTTTCGCCATCGGATCTTTTCTAAATTGTCAAACCTGCCAAACTACTTATCAGTACTAATCTGGAAGGGTCAATCTAAAGTTCTCCACATCAGAATTGGTACAATTCTTTCAGCTCCAAGAGTATCCTATTTGCCCTAACCCTAGTGAAGATGAATTCAATAGGTTTGCTAAGGCGGTCTAGTTTAATCTTAATTTTAATAGTATACTTACGAAATTATCTTTGGTGATCAGTGATGCTCGTGTATGTAGTATTCAGTGAGTAACTGGAGAAAGCTGGCGGACTTTGCGAAATCCACCCGTAGGTCTTTTGCTCATTTCCTAGTGATCACTCGCACAGATTCTAACAGCACTATCTTAATGCCTGAGCACTTAGCTAAAAACACAGCTCTAGTCTCGGTGTTAAGTGTTAGAAACACTTATTTGTTGCTAACTCACATGTCACCGGCCGAGATTTGATAGCCCCAATCATTCCCAAAACTGAGCTATCGAAACAACAGAATCATTAACAGTGCTTCGCATTCGTTGCTTGGCATTTGATATTCTACCGAAGCACAGACAGGGTTTACAAGTACCTACTTGTGCAGGTGAATACAGAGATTGCCAGTCAAACTGCAGATTAATAGCTCGCCTTTCAACGGTTTCCAAATTGTTTGGGGGGTTTCTTGGGTAACTCCCCTCGGAGCGAGGTGGTGGACATCAAACGTGTTGCAAGACACAGCAGATTTTCTGTGAATATTATTCGTGTGTCGCAACACTGCCGAGTGTTCGCAACTCTTAAACAAAAGCATCCAACTTGGAAGTGTAAGTCGATGCATTGACTGTTTATTTTTACGGACTTTTGGCAAGTAAAAACAGGTTAAATATATTTTTTCCAGAAATTCATCATCAGGCCATTACAGTTTTAAAGATTAAATGACAGGTGTCGATGAGATTGAGGGGAAACACGATTACAACTGGGCAAGTAGAAGGCAACCAAATCAGGTTTATCGACTAGTAGTGTAGACCAATATTGACCCGGGATTGATGGAGTGTATATTCGTAGGTCGGTGAATATCACGCTGAGGAATTTCAACAGCTTAAATGAGCTTCTTAGGAAAACACAACACAGGATGAAGTGATCGAATAACGATCGCTTTAGCCATCGCTATGTTTCTACGTAGTACTGACGGCTGCTGTCTAGGCGCTCTGTAGACGACAGAAAAGACCGAATGGGTTCACGTCTTCGCCCGTGTCTGCCATACGTTCTACGATAGAGGTATCTAATATTTGTCCACATTCACTTTCAGACCATGTTAGATGATACGACCTTACGTGTTCACCAAACTCACTCAAGATACGCTCAATATACTCCACTGCACAACAGCAAGACAAAAGGTTAACAACTATATTGTGGAAGCGGCAGCTATCCCGTTCTCATTTTGGTAAGTTGTCTAAATCACACTATTAACGGATAAGGCCGATTGGATTGCTTGCTGTTTGTCCACCTGTAAGTGTGTTTTTATTTCCTCACGTTTTGATCGACTTCTGCTACTTAAACTTTAGAAATATAATGACCTGAAGGGGAATTTTCGGGAAATATGTTCACCAACTGGTTCGTATTCTAAGTGAAAATATTGGTATTCTAATCCTGTTACACAATCCCAGCAGATCACTTTGGGTAGCATTGACAGTTCCGTCTTGATGTGGAATCACGTAATGTGCAGTGTATGCCTAATACGGTTTGAATTCATTTCGTGCGTTCTTATCACATGTAAACATTTAATAATATGACAAAAACATCGAAGGTGAGATCGAGCGAGATGATGAATGATGCTCGTGTATAAACACATAGCTGGTAAGGAATAAACGTCAGCTGTTTTTAAGCACGTAGAATGGGCCGAGGTCGGCTACAAAATAGGACCTCGGTAGACATGCGAACTTTTGAATTGTGGACATTATTTAGTACCGCAAGCGACGTTACAGTACATACGTTTTGGCACTCAGCCGGTAAGTGTTCTGCGACGGTGAAAGCTGCACCTCGTTTTCGCTGAACACTGTTGACTGGCGGATGGGTTAACGCACCAATCAGCCATAATATAATATCGTTCTTTGTCTCAATTTCAAGGGTTCTCTTCATCCAGATGATGCAGGAGTTTGCGTAATCGCAGCAAAACATAGATACGATTACTGGAGAAAAACACGGAATTTCCCTTTTTGGTTGTAGCTGAAGATGATTTAGCCATTTGTGAAATCAGAATGTGTCACATTACGTTATATGAGCGTTTCAACATGAGATCACTTAACTTTGCAAGAAGGTTCATCAGACTGTCACCTTAGAAGAACAGCTTGATGCAGAGAGATAGTCTTAGAAGTTTTTTCCATTTCTTTGCCGAAAATTTATGGGAACCTGCTAGAAAGAAAACCTTTGTTAATCAGCATTTGGTCTTTTTCCGTAGCACATTGTTGACACTGTTTAAAAAGATGTACGTACTAGTGACTTGTCATGTGCGACAGATGCAATAGTCATGAGGTACGTGTATCATCCTGTGTATGTTAGCTTGTGGTTTGTCGTCAATTCGAATTGAGCAAAACCTTGTACAAATGTTCATATTTTCTGTAACTGACCTTCTATGTTTTAATTCAATCAGTTTGCAAACCACAGCATGATTGTTTATATGGTTAGCTTTTATCTAAACTAAAAGTTAGAAAATCCAGTGTCCCTAAATTTGGCGGCGTTGGTGGTCCACCTTTTTGATCCTTCATAGCAGATCCTTCTTTGCGTGGAAACAACGTACAAACGACCATTTATTGGATGGATGGATGGATGGATGGATGGATGGATGGATGGATGGATGGATGGATGGATGGATGTATTCCACCCCCACAAAAAATAAGTACAACGACCATCTAACTGCACACAATCCATTATTCTGTCTGTGGTACTCACTGTTCAAATCATTTAGCCCAATTAATTTTCCCGAACAAGAGTCCAGATAGATGAACAAATTACTCCAACTTGCTCATAGTTAACAGTCAGCCCGAGTTTGTGTGCACCTCTGCTCATGCGCGCGCAAGTACAAAGTTTAGTTGTGTTAGAAGAAACATGTTCGGTCGCGTTCACAAAGTTCGATTCACTTTCAGATTTGTACTCGTATTTTTCAATCTCTGAACAGTGTCACACTCATTTTGGAAAAAAAACTGTATCTGTCCAGATTGTTGACGTGGGCAGGTTATTCGGCAGCCATATCCACGGATTTTCCTCCTACAATCGATCTGTTGCTAAGGTTTATGATCGACTAACAGTAACAGCCAAAAGATTCATCATTTAAATGGGTTTGGTTAGAAGAATGACGACGACGGAGTGTTTTGACCAAGATCAACAAAAAGGCTGATCACAAATGGTTGCGGAATTTTCTGTTGACCCGTGTATTAGAGACTATGAAGTTTGATGCCTCGACTTATTTGTGCCTCACTTCTTAACTTGTTTTCTGGTTGTGTGTAGTTGATTTGCTGCATTAACTCAAGGCGATAAACTCTTTTTTATTCAAAGGCTATTACCTGATTTCCACTGTGTTTGTAAGCCGTATTAAATTTGCTGAAGATATTTAGCCGTCATCGTCTATGCTTGATGGTATATCCGGTTGATTCACGTACAGTGGTGGACAACACTGTCACTGCAGTGTTCGTCGATAATGCCATCCTGCATGCCAGTCCATTTATACCGACCGTCTGAATCATCATTACTGATGAATTAGAGACTACGCTTGAATGAGCAGAATACCTTAATTGATTTACCAATTAATTGGTATTAGTCACCATAAATGATGTTTGATTTTCACTGTGATGCGTGTTAGAACAGACTGAGCTAACAGTATCTGAGTCGGTCGTCCGTCGGATTAGTATTGAATTTTAGCCTTAATATTAAATGCGTGAATCACCCTACTGACTAATTCATAGTAGGTTAAAGGTTATAGAATATAGATCTTATACCTCATGCAGAACTAACTTAGTTAGGCAGCCGCTTGCAAAAATAAAACGAATCAAAACCTGTTTAACGGTAGGAGTCAATATTAGTGACGCTGATGTGACCGGTATGCATTGTGGTACTGTAAGTCACGGGGTTTATCAGTTTCGTGACAAGTCCACCACGGACCTAGAAAGACTATGCTAAGCAACAGACGTCCTATGTCAAAATCAGGGGCATCGGTAAGAAAGCGGTGTAGAATTGAAATTTCCGCTCGGTCATGTTATGGCAGACACACCACGATGTATCACGAAAGGATCATTGCCACTACTACTGAATAAACGATTTCTCTAGAGTTGATGCGTAGATGGTTCGTTTGTAAGGCGATCGGTACAAATCGTCGTTCGACCAGAGTGTAACAGATGACGTACATCAAATTTCTTTGGTCCCACCTGGAATTTACAGTACTGGCCAGGGTCAAAAGACTTACAACGAGTATGACCATTCTCCGATTTTGTGGGCGAAGGAAGCCTCATGATGGATTCTTAACCTATCGGTCGCTCATCATGTTTGTCAATAGCACATACACCTGAACTTTTAGTTCTGAAATATCGGGGATTTGGTGATAAACAGTCAGAAGCAAATCAGATGCTGAACTAGTACATCCGTAGAATACAAATTTGAAGGTTGGTGTAAGCAGGCCGGGTGCCGTTGGATATGATGTTAAATACAGTGTTTACTATGTATTACGACAACAACAAATAACATGGAAGAATGTACAAACGTTTAGAAAATAGCTGCGAATCGGAAGATATCTGCGGATTTTCTTCTAAATTGTTCTTCCACGGTTTACTAAACGTCGACATTTACGACATCCGTTTCATCTCTCAAATGTACGGTAAACGAATCGGAGTTACTGTCGCTGAGCCCAAAAAATTAGTTGCCTCAGACACATCATCAATTGTGCTTGGCTTTACACACAGTTGAATATGTGCTTTAAAAGACTTGTCTAGAGCGTTTTGTTATGCCCGTCTTTCAAGAAACACGTACGGAACTTCCAACAATTTTGCTGACACTTAGAATGGCACGTGCATTTCTGTTATCCAAATACTCAGCCCCTCTCGTGAGTCTGCCATCTTATCATTCTAAGGTATTTATTCTGCCCACTGTTGGCTTATATGAGCACAGATTCGCAGTACCGTTTCCAGTTCCATGACTACTTATCGGTCATCCACGTTAAAAGAACAGACTTGTGTCCAGTATAGTGTCTACGTTACATAAAATTGGATGTTTGGTAAGGGTTCATGTAAAAATCTGACCTAATTGCATGAAACCAGAGTATCACTCAAGCTACGATGAGTACGACGGTTGTGATGGAGTGAATCAGAGAATACCATTTAGCGAAAAGTCATCCAGCAAAGTGCAATCGTTACTGTTCAACAGGCTAGTTGCCACGCCACACAAGCTTTCATGTTTCTGACCCGGAATTACGATCCACAACACACCGTCGGTTTCCCCTCACAAGCCGTATGCACTTCTGTCTGGATCGCGAGTGAGACCGACGTCATCTGTCGGCGTTTATTCATTTGTCATTCCTCGTCCGTTTATCCAATCTCGTAGGGCAATGTCTCCTCGGGTTACCCGGGTTGTCTACAATGTATCTGCTCAGGGCTTTGACCATGTTTCATGACCGTGTCGAGATATTCCACTGAGTGTTCGACTAACTCGTTATTCGGTTTAGCGGTTATCATTTGGCTATTCAGGCATTTTGAATTCCGTTGCTAACGCAACCAGAGTTTGGCATAAATAATCTGGGCCAGCTCATAGTACACCTGTTCTTGGGTTACACCTGTAGATAGCTTGAAGGTCCAGGTCGGACACAAGGTAGTTCGTTTTCAACAAACAGTGGCTGATCCACTTGGGTGCGGGTTCTCTGATTATCGTGCGAGTTTAAGTTGATCGCACCTGGGATATTGTTTAGTGTGCAGTTAATCAAACGATGCATACAGCAGTGGGTCCCACAGTTAAGCGTTGGACGAAGGTTTTCATTTGTCGTGGGCAGGAATGCATATCAAACAAGCTCGTTTTCGGCGTTCCATCAACAGACTAAATACGGTACATTTTTATGGGTTCAGTGAGGGTGGTGGATAACATATCACTAGGGCGAGAGATGTCAATGTTTAATGCCTGTCGGATTTGACGCATGAAACAGTTAACGGACACCAATCACGTGGGTTGTACGAAGCTTACGGAAGAAGCGTCATACCTATACAATCATTCCATCCTGGGTTTTCGTGCGCAACTATGAAAGATTCACTGTTTTCATCAGTCATTTTTGGGCGGACAGTAGTTGTCAGTGTTGGCAAATTTCAACGGCCTGTGCGATTGCCAGTATACGACGTTTGACTTGCCTCGATGGAATCCCACGTATTCGATGGCTTGGCTTAAACGAATGGGTCGGATTGATTAAGTGAATTGACCCGATCAAACGCACAGTGACTACAGACAAACAGAACCTTGTCGATCCTTGTTTCAGCCATTTGGTTGCATGTTCTTGCCTTTCGCCATGAACGGAAAACAATACGGGGTTGGTGACAGTGTCGGTAGTGTGCGTGTGAAAGGAATTTTGAAGTTGTCAAGCGGAGTGGAGTAACGGTTTTTGTAAACAAACCTAGGAGTCGACCGCATGTTTAAAGATCGGTTAAAATTTAACTGGAGACAAGCTTCTATCATGTCGTATTACCAGACCACTTGTCCTGCCCTACTGAAAATCCCTGATTGGCAAGCCTATTCTACCACGTCCACTATACACCTCCCGTTTCTGATGGGTTCATGGTGGTTACCGTGAGGTAAACAGCGGCCTGTCGGATGGGTATCGGTTAGTGTTTTCCGCGTAAAATGCATAGAAACAGGTGTATCCTTATCAGAATATATCTTTGTTATGATTCTAAAACACTTACGTATGGCGTTCAGCAGTGTGACAAATGGTTGTTTATAAGCACACGTTAATAACAGGGACAATCCACTGCTGAAATAGTATGTTTAACATATCGGTATGTAATATAACGTGTTTGATTACTGCGGTACTTTAACCATGTAATTTATGACGCTTCATGAAACCAACCAGGAGTTCGGCTTAACGAAACTGATAAAAGCTACCAAATGAGATGATTGTAGTTTGTTTCAGGATTTCATCTTCAGATGCTGGGCAGCTGGACAAATCGTAGTTACGAGTGTGTAATATGTGTAAACAGCCGTTGTTTTCTAGCCGGTACCCCTCCTTCGGGACTACAGCTTTGGCCTCGTCAATATGTCACTGCCTTGTGTTGTCATACCCTCAGTCGAAAACATAAACCTGATTTTTATGAGTGGGCTCATCGAATTCGATTATTAAAAGTTAGCCTTCAGTAAGCATATCAAATACATTTCAATCATCTCGAAATTAGGTTTAGATAGAAGGTATTAGTGAAATGCTTCGATAAGTACACGTAGGCACATCTTCCGCATTCATAAAATTGCTTAAACACCAGTTGTCCTTATCAGTCATCCAAAAGACTGTCCATATTTCCCTTAATTGTTTCGTCGATGACATCACTTGATGATCCATGGCAATGGATGCGTACTGTTTTGTCTTAATACCATCTGTTATATTGCTTCAAATAAACGGCGTTTCATACAAAAATACAAAGTTCCTTCGGACCAAAATGATATCAACAAGCCTCTTTCAAGAATAGTTTTTATCATCTGCACAAAACTTCGTGAAAACCCACAATCGAAAAAATTCATGAATATATGCGAAGGAATACCTGAACTGGCAGTTTAGTAGTCTACATTTTGTGATCTTCTGAGACCAGAGTTACATTCTCTTGATTATCCTTTTTGGTCTTATGGCTCTCTTGATGAAAACTCACCTAGTTATACTCGGAATATAACTATGCGGTCAACATTCGCTCTCGATGACCACCTTCCATTTGCTGGTTTGGACACTTGTAAAATATTAAGCTGCTAGAACTGATCACACTCGGACAGTTTTCCCTAATTCAACAGTCTCTGTTAATTGAGCCAGATAACCAAACGGATTTCCAAGTCAGTTCATTTACTGAATCGTTTTTCGTAGTGTTTTCTGACAGCATTCTGTATATTTGAAAGCCACACTGATCTAATGAATGATCTAAACGTTTCTTTATTGAGGACACAGGCAATTCAGACTATGTCATAACATTTGACGCTGTTGTACATTATCATGTGTGGTTTGGTTACTGAAAACGGTATTCCTTTGTTGTATTTATGTTCGGATACAATCAACACTGAATCCTACATGCAATAACATTGGTAAAGAGAACACGTGATTAAAGAAAAAATACCGTATTCTGACATTCTTCAAGCGGTAATATCTTCCTTACGCGCGCCCCATCAGAACGCAGCTTGAGTTTCAGCGCACGTGTAGGGCACAAATGTGGTCATGACGGGTTCAGAACTTTCATTAGCCAAATTTGTTAACCAAGTGTGATCCATCTATCCCTCTCTCTAAAATCCGGGAAACGTCTCAACATATTTAACATTAGGTTTAAAACAGTGATCAGTTCAAGGAAACGAATACACAAATGGACGGTGATTGTTAACTCAGCGATGCGAACACTTTCCATAGGAACGTGCCATTTTGTTGGCGGTGGCTTGTGGGTGATATTGATTAGGAAAGAATGGGACGCATGCTCTATTTGTCTAGCACTTTCCCTCTACTGTCACTACCTGTTGTGAAAAGTGCTCACCCGATGTCATATGCTCACGATCCACTTCCTGAGTGAGACCAGCCGTGTTCTAATGGATTTAGCTTGCAGTGTCAGGTAGTTTTCGGGTCCATAAACGGTTACATCAACCCCATTGGATTTACAGTGTTGGGATTATTTGATTCAGATAGACTATGCAGATATCACGAATTAGGACATAAGGGTTATTATTGAGCAGTGTGATTCTTTCACTATTACGACAAATCATCTGATCTAAATCATAAAACGTTAAAGTTTCTGTATAACTCTAACAAATCTTTGGGGAAGTCATTCGTTGCCATGATGCAATGTTAGAAAATCGCTCTCAGTTCTTAAACTTATACGATTATTAATGACAGTGTAAGCGCAATTTCCCTTGTCGATTGTTTATCCAGAATTTCATTGGCGAACTAAAATTCTAACAAATACAGTTGTTTGTTAGTTCGGCCAATGTCAGTAATGAGGGATGTACTTGTCTTGAGGCATGCCTGGACAAACCATGTGAAGCGTCGATTTTCTGCATTTTACGGTTGCTGTGAAAGTTTGCCGATTATTCCGGATGGAGTACTGCATTTTGTGGATTCAGTGTTTAATTTGGCGAACGCTCTTGTCGGAACGATCCTCTGACTTTGTGAGCATGTCAGCTTTCACGCCGATACCGTATCATAGGTTTCGCCGAGGCAGCTTTGTGAAACTGACTGACGAACACTTAGCTACTTGTGGTGGATCTCCCCCCACTCTCCAGAAAGATCTCTTGATACGAGGTTAACGTTCCATCTTTTGATGCTAATTGCTCGCCACTTTATGGTGAGAGTTAGCTGTAATGGAACGCTACCCACCATGGACGATATTCTATTCCGGCGATTGTCTCAGTCGTAAAAAAGAAATCTCGTTCACGTGGCTGTTTATTGTCAGCTGCCCAGCCTAGAAAGCTCAATCTGTTGCCACTGAACGTCATATTTTGCCCTCAGAAGGCGGGTTTATTTTCCTGCAAAATACTTTGACAGTCGAACGGATTCAATGAAGGTAAGATCAAAGCGTGAGTCCAAAAGTAAACATGCAATCAACGGGTTAACTAAAGCCATTCAGCGAAAATGTTCGTTGAATGAGCTTAAATAACTCGAGGTTAATTCTGTTGATGTGAAATGCAACCAGAGTCGATTGCGACCAATACTAATAGTCGGCTTATTTTGTTTGAATGGAAAACACTCGTGACACTGACGAAAGTTATAGAAAACCTGTTCCTTTAACCTCTAATAATGCGGTTACCGAACTTTCAGTTATCCAGTACAGTGATAATGAAGGCCACGTGGGACCACACAGTTCCAAGGGCTGTTTTTGCAATCACCCAGCCAAAAGTGTAAACATCATAGATCAAGGTAACTGTCAACAGCATGATCAGTAGTCGCTACAAATGCGAATTGTCATTTGCCACACAATGTAAACAGCTGTTGCACACACCATAAATTGCCGGTACGCATCTT
The DNA here is from genome assembly GCA_008508345.1 of Paragonimus westermani. NCBI lineage: Eukaryota > Metazoa > Platyhelminthes > Trematoda > Plagiorchiida > Troglotrematidae > Paragonimus > Paragonimus westermani. The sequence continues at coordinate 241,081 of QNGE01000308.1, forward strand.
TTCAGAAACAGCAAAGTGAGCTTCTCTGATAAGTTCAGAATACAAATAAAGATAGGTGAAACATTAGGGTTACAGTGGTGTATTCGCTTGCTCTATGACTCGGGCTACCCGCTGCCTAGAGGTCGCCCATCCAACGTTAGCCGACGCGCCCAAGTTCGTGTTTACAAATTTGAAGCAGTGGTTCTCTGAATTTATGTTGCAATAAGTCAGTGATACAGCGAAAGATGTATTGGATATGGACATTTCGTCCTTGTCTCATGTTATTATAACGAAGATGAAGCAATCAATACATAGCGACAATAATGACGAAAAATACGGATTTCATAAACGACGTCAGAGTGATCAAGACGCATGAATAGGTTTTTCAGTTGACCCAACATGAACGAGATAAGGAAGGTCAATTGGTGTTGCAAAAGTAAATGAGGGAAAGAGAGAATGTTCACAAGTTTTCTAGACCTGACGGAAAACCGAAACTCTTACAGAACGTTTCATAACATTGGAGTTTTGAGAATTCGGCAAAGTTACCAAGGGGAGAAACGAACTGATAACCTTTTGTTTCTGGAGGGACTGTACCGAGATTTTTCGGCGAATGGCAACATTCTCAGCAAAACACAGACTTTGCTTGATTCTCCAGCGATAGATGACGTGAAATGCATTGGCACCACAGACTCTACGACCCGTCTCATATAAATGCCTCGTGGCTGCACTTCGAGCGATGCCGGCTGCATCATCTTGGAAATTATGACAAAACCAGTACTGAGATAAGTATGCTGCTTATTATCATTTGCTTTGTATGACGATGAATTTGTGATCATGTAATTTAATTACAGGAGGTTTACCCCGATTATCACCAAAGCACTGTACATTTTCCCTGCAGAAGGTTTTATGAACTAGTGGATGAGTTCTTTTTACACTTGTCCCATGATGATAAGCCTACTGATATTCAGATATGTACTTCTTATGTTAGATCGATTTGCATGACGTTTACTGTGCGTAATGCTCTATGAATTACGAACGCTTTGTCCGGCTGTTCACTGAGCGACATGAGACACCTACTGTCGTTTTCAGAATGAATATTCGCCAGACAAGCGTCCAAACAAATTAAGATCAATCCATTGTGAACTGAGTTCATTAGACTCTCAGTCAACCACGTCGGGAAGACCGTTGTTGTCTGAGTGGTCTATGATGTAAGTGGGACGTAATAAAGGGTTCAGCATTCATCCTTTGGGAAATTCCAGATAAATCAAAGAGGGACATGGATGGTCTGACTTTTTTCAACTCTAAATGTCCTATCAACATGAAAGGGGGGAATGTATCAAAGACCTCCCCTTCGCATGTCACAAGCTTCCAGTTTGTGTCCGGTAGGGCCATGTGGGACAATGTCGAAAGTCTTGGAGAAAGCGAAGATGCCGTTGAAGGTGAAACCTACCTCTTCGCCTCCACCAGGCTATCAATGAAGACAAGCATGTTGGTTTTGCATGGAGGGCTAGGAAGGAAGTTATGCTGGATGGTCGAGAAAGATCGTCTGATATCAAGTGTTTGAGTATGGTTTGTTGCAACGAACGCTACATTACTATGCAGGAGATGCCAGAAAGTCCACATAGGCAATATTCTATCTGAGAATGCCGATGGCCAGGCCCGAGAATGGGTTGCATCGTGGCTTCATCCTATGTATTAGACAGAATCCCAGTCTGCAGTGTGTGCTTATGCATCTCATCAGGGAGTTTCGCCTAAATGACTGCTGGTTTGATGATCCCCAGGTGAATCTTGCCTAGACCTGTGGGAGTTAACCTTGAACAGATAGCCCTTAACATCTATCGCGAAAAAATAAGCAGTACGGTGTGGTTACTGGAAGCTTCGCAGCCACAGAGTAGGGGGCTTATTCAGCAGTGCAATGTTAATGACTAACGACTAACAGTCTGAGGTCAGAAAAACTCTTCTGGTGGGTCAGCCGCAGTGAGACATACGACAATTTATTTTTCCGTATTCGCCGCATATAATTGAATAATGTGTTTTTGTTCACGCGAGCTCTTAGTAAGACTTTTACCCGTGTGAATTTAGTGTGTTCATGAATTTCCCTTCTACACCAACTTCAAACAACCAGAGGAGTCGTTAACGCTGTCTAAGTTTCCCAAGTGGTTACCCTTCGCGAGTGAGTGGGAACTGTCATACCAAGAAGACGACACATTTGAGCAAGAAAGCTAAGTGGGAAGAGAGAATGTGTAGTTTGAGTGGTACCGATAGCTCATCTGCGACCTGAATTTCGTTTTGAAACACTTGGCAGTTTTGGTCCACCGAATCACTGTTGTATACGCGTCAAAGCCGTCTGTGTGCCTCTCGTGCCAAGGTTCGAAGTGTGTTTTGATTGGTCGCGGCTTCAACGGCCAACGACTGATTCGCCCATGCACTTCAAAATGACCCGAATGCTTGTAAATGCGACAATACACTATGAGCTTCTACTGAGTCACCTGTTCTCACTACCGTTGTTATTGTCCCCAAGGCATGTAGCGGATGGGGCTAGAATACAGATACAACAGTTCTTTACTGACCATGAACGTCGTCAGAATTACACTACGAATGATGGCACAACTGTAGTGGACAAGTGGGTATGCATTTGGCCCTCGTCCAATAACAATTTAAAAGGTCTTTCCTGGAGAACAGTCGAAATGTAGTCCTAACAGGCTTCGGACTGAAAGAGTTTGTTGGGGTTTGGAAATAAACCGTATATTTCTAGCAGTCTTTGGAAATATGACAAACAGCTGGTTCTAGCCTAATCTAATCAACAGCAGCAGCCAAGAGATGAGGCAAATGAAATGCGGTGTAGACTTCAGCCCACTCAGCGACACTCAATAAAGCTCTAGGCGAAAAGTGCGTGGAAGCTTCGAGTGCGCTAAACAACGCTCGAAAAGCTCCAGGTCAAACGACCCTGAAGAATGGAGGAATAGATGGGTCATTAGGAAAAGAGCAAACATTCACTGCGTGCAATTAGTTGCACTGCACTGCTTTCCTCTCAGGCCTCCTTAGCAGACGTACACAAAACGATGCGTACAGAACAGACATGGCAGAAAACACGGTCGCAACCGGGATTCTTAGGAAAGCGATACGGTCGTTGGTCACTACACAGCCCCCCAATTCCACCTTGGACACTCACTGGTGTGTAGTGGCCAGCGGTCGTGTGGCTTCTCTAAGGGTCTCGGCTGTAACCATGTTTCATTGCTTGTGTTTCGTAGGTATGATTCTGTGTACGCCTTCTATATAAGGTCTGGTATGAACTCAGTGCCACTTTCTTCAGCCGAGCAACTAATTGCACACAGCGAATGTTTGCTCGTCATCTAACGACCCATCTATTCCTCCATTAATCAAGGTCGTTTGACCTGGACATTTTTGAGCGTTGTTTAACGCACTCGAAGTTTCCAGGCACTTCTCTCTCAGTGCGCTTTTGAGTGTCGCCAAGTGGGCTGTGGCCCACTTCGCGCTTCTCTTATTTCTTCCCTTGGTTGCTGCCGTTGGTCCCAGATTAGTCTAGAACTAAATGCGTATCATATTTCTTAACGTTGCTGGAAATATACGGTTTGTTTCCAAACCCTGACGCGTTCTTTTAGTTCGATGTCTGATAGGACTACGTTTCGACTGCTCTTCAGGAAAGGTGTTTCATATTGTAAGTGGACGAGGGTCTAACACACATCCACTTGTCCACTACAGGTGTGATTAGTGTACCACATCTCCGTAAAAGCAAGAGTATGAGGTGAATTGTCAAGAACCACCTGTCTGTTTCAGTGGTGGACCGATTACAACACTAGGGTAAGACTCACTTCTACCTGCAGATTGTGATAAAGCGGTTTCCATGTAGTTGCGGGAGAACCGCCATCGACTAAGCGCCCGCTTGTGTCCTTACGAAATGGTTGACCGGCACTTTTGCGTCACAAATTCTGGCTCTTTTGGCCCTTTAAGGCCCCCTATTTCGGGAAGACGACTGGGTACTTCTTTCGCTGAGAAAATCAAACAGTTTCTTTCTTTTGTAGATGCAAATTGGGTAGATGCATGCAGTGAATTGAGACAATCTAGAAAAATTCCCAGTAGAGCGAATCACGGAATAGACACTGGCCTGTCAGGGGTGAGTTTAACAGGCTTTTTCAGTCTTTAATCCTTGAAGTGATGAACCTTGTGATGGGCCTTAGGGTAGATTTAAGGGACGACACGCAAAATAGTTTGAGCCATGACACATGCGACTGGGTCAGCAGGAATGGTCACTGAAGTGATGCCTACAAATACTGGTGCAGGTACTTCTTTGGTCACTGTAGGGACAGGGACTACAACAATAATCTTCAGTGAAAGCTCAAGGTTGCATAAGATAGGTGCCATAAATTTTGCCTGTTGGTCACGCTTCTTCCTCGTCCGGAAATAGCAATCAAGGTTAACGCTTTTCAAGCTGACACTTGCGGAGTGTATTAGTGGTTTTTCCACCAGTGTCCAGGGGCTGAACTTAACGGACGATGTTACTAAAGAGCTCAGGGGCGTTTTGATGGAGCCCGCGCGCACCTCATTCAAGGGTACGACGTGTGCAGCATCGAAGAGGAGAAAATTCCGTGAATGACCCGGCTAATTCATGTGAACAGAAATAAATCCCAATAAATATGAAAAACTGTTCGTATTGTCTCCATACGTAGCTATCACTTGGACACTGCACGTTTTTTCTCAAAAGTTGTTCATCGAAACAGCGAAACCGATTCCATCAGATTCGTTTGGTGCCGCTTTTAAAAATTCGAGCGAAAAAATGCTGGAGTGAAAAATTTAAAATTAGCCGTCTGAAATCATCCGCAGGTGGGAAATCTTCTTAACTGATGAGCTTCTTATATCACAAGATTCCAACTTGATTCGATATCCTCGGAAAGGGATGACAAATTTTCGTGCTATAGAAAGTAATTTTGCTTCATTACTTTAGAAGCGAGGTGGTGTTTTGAGTTTGTGGCGTGATGAAGTAACATTAATTGACAGAATTGCTCACTTAAAGAAATCTGGGGCATCCGTCTAAAATATTCAAGAAATATTGGAGTCATCCTCGTGGATCAAAGGCCAACATTTGGTGGGTTATTATCACGTACTTGGAGCACCCGGGAAGATATATGGGCGTGAGAAAGTCAGGGTTGTTCTAGTTTTGTTCACAAACGATGCTTCAGTCTTGTACAACAAAGTTTACGAGTCATCCTTACATGCTGTTCGAATCGATTAAAATTATTCTGCAATGTGATAAGAATTCTGTGCACGTACGCTAGTCTGTTATTCTACCTCTGGCTGAACCGCCTTACGATACCATGAGGATCTCTCGCCGAGTTCTTAGTGCCGCTGCACTCCCAAAACCGTTGCAGCTCCGAACGCGATTCAGCCGTCCATGGTAACTCCGGAATAATAGTAATGGTATATTTTCGAACTCATTCGTGAGGAACACGCTCGTGAGAGCGAAATCAACGTACACATTTTCAAGCACACACACATCTGAACACCACGATTGTAAATTGTACAGCGAGTCAGCTATGTGAATAGTGCAACAAAACAAACAGTATATGAGAGAAAAATTCAATTTAAGGGAGAAATTTCGAGATAGATACTTCTGAGACGATATCATTTGGGATCTACGAATTCCATAAAATATTTGATTTGTTACATCGATTGGAACTCCACAAGGTGATCATGTAACGCGCGGCAGAAACCAGCGAGCGCGCACGAATTGAATTTGAGTTGTGTAGCGCACGAATTGAATTTGAGTTGTGTGACTGGGCGTGCTGCTATGTTAGTAGAGCAACACAACAGAGAAAAACAGACACCACGTGAAGGGAAAATCCAAGTTTAGGCAGCAAACTTCGAGCTACTTAGTGCTGAGACGATAGCACTTGGGGTCTGCACAATTCAATAAAATAGTTAATTTGTTACATCAATTGGGATTCCACGAGGTGATCGTTGGCCTAATGCCCAAGGTCGTGCTTAGAGTTGGACGTCGATAACCAAGATAAGCAGTAAGCGCACTTCACACAAACTGCATATGTAACATGAAAACAAGTTATGCATGATGGTTGAATGGGAGGAGATACCTAGCTGCATTTGAGCATGTACGTATGCGTGTGGCCTATAGTTGAATTTCGCACGTATCCAGGAGGGGTTAGTTGGGTTACGCGATGCGAACTAGCAGACGACCGTAGAATCACTGGAACCTTTAGGAGAATATTCTGATAGTGTTATATCCAAACTACTCTATCCCTATTAATTGCAAAGATAGGCCATTACCTACCAATCATTGCAACTTCGCCTTGTATCTGATTTTTCATTTTATCCTGTTCTGTTTCAGCCCTCTCTGGACCACAGATTCTATCATTAGCGAATAGAATATAACTAGTTTTGGTGAACAAATTTAGTGGCGGGAAATTTTGACACGTTCAACCGGTAACAATGCAAAGAACAGTATAATTTGTCCTACCCTATCTTTTTAAAAACTAGTTAAAGTAGCTGGCAGGCCTTGAAAGTGTTAGGAGTGAAAACCGAAGTGGTTTTTAATAAACTCGCTGCCTCTAGGGCAAGTGAACTAGCTTAGCGGAGAAGCGGAATTCACGTGACATCCTTGAAACCTTGTTTAATGAAGTCTGTCCGTATACATCAATTGGGATTCCACGAGGTGATCGTTGGCCTAATGCCCAAGGTCGTGCTTAGAGTTGGACGTCGATAACCAAGATAAGCAGTAAGCGCACTTCACACAAACTGCATATGTAACATGAAAACAAGTTATGCATGATGGTTGAATGGGAGGAGATACCTAGCTGCATTTGAGCATGTACGTATGCGTGTGGCCTATAGTTGAATTTCGCACGTATCCAGGAGGGGTTAGTTGGGTTACGCGATGCGAACTAGCAGACGACCGTAGAATCACTGGAACCTTTAGGAGAATATTCTGATAGTGTTATATCCAAACTACTCTATCCCTATTAATTGCAAAGATAGGCCATTACCTACCAATCATTGCAACTTCGCCTTGTATCTGATTTTTCATTTTATCCTGTTCTGTTTCAGCCCTCTCTGGACCACAGATTCTATCATTAGCGAATAGAATATAACTAGTTTTGGTGAACAAATTTAGTGGCGGGAAATTTTGACACGTTCAACCGGTAACAATGCAAAGAACAGTATAATTTGTCCTACCCTATCTTTTTAAAAACTAGTTAAAGTAGCTGGCAGGCCTTGAAAGTGTTAGGAGTGAAAACCGAAGTGGTTTTTAATAAACTCGCTGCCTCTAGGGCAAGTGAACTAGCTTAGCGGAGAAGCGGAATTCACGTGACATCCTTGAAACCTTGTTTAATGAAGTCTGTCCGTAACCGACTAAACTCTTATGTGGTACTGCTACAGTGGAATGTGATCGTTGGCCTAATGCTCAAGGTCGTGCCCAAAACGGGGTGGTGTAACGCGCAACTGAAACCAGCGAGCGCGCAAGAATCGAATTTGAGTTGTGTGACGGGGCGTGCCGCTGTGTAGCCGGTGCCGTCTTAGCTTTCGTTTGTGTAAGTCGTGTGCATGGCTTACTGGGCCATTGGCTCATGCTTGTTTGTATTGTTCCTCTTTTCAGAAATGTTGTTCGAACCCCCACTTCGGAAAAGCGCTGTCCACTGCTGCGTCCACGTTGCCCGAAGGTTGGTCCGCGGAGTCACGGGCATCCAGAGTAGAGTCGGCTGGCCTGCATGTTACGATCACTGGCCTAATGCTCATGGTCGTACTAGAAAAGAGGTGCTTTGGGAATGGAAGGGATGTACTGTCAAAGAATCTTATCATTATCTCATGCAGGTTGTCCCGGAAAAATGTGCAAAAAATTTTTCAACGATGGGGGAAGTTGAAGACGCACATATTTTTGCGGGGAAGCAGATGGACCTCTCGATCGAACGTCATTCTTCGCCCAAATTCCTAAGAATTTTGATGAGCTAGCGATACGCTCAATCATTGAGGGGTTTTTAGTGTCCGGGTGGGGTGGAATGTTTTCTTGCGTGGGATATATCAGTGGAACCAAGAATGGAAAGCGAAATCACGCGATACTCAGGAGAATGTGAAAGTGACTATGTGAGCTATGACGAACAATGGGACATGTGATACTCTGACATAACCTTCTATGTGACGTTAATATCATTGTGGTACCTGATGAACTACATACCGTATGCGAACAGCTGTTGTCAAATAACGCGAGAAGATATCGATTATCAGCTTTCCTTAGAATACGATTACCGCCGAATTTGAATGTCAATTATCTCCGTACGGCCGGTATGTAGAATGAAGATGTTCGAAAATACCGAGAGTTTACCGAGTGGTCTATTAGGGGGGAAATTCAGTTGCTACTCAAGGTTTTTATGTAGTCACGAGACGAACAGGTTGAGTGTTTTTTTTCAAACAATGCTAGCGTGCTCAATATTTGCATGGTGATTTACAACACAGACACACAAGCTATCAATAAATATGGGGTAAGGGCGTACCAGGATGATTGGGTTATTACTAACGGGCATGTGTATGTTGACACCTATACGTGCTGACTATAGACATGTTTTCCTGATCTCTGGCGGGTCTTAAAGTACAAGATCTGCCCTTAGAATATCGATGCTTCCCGGATACTGGTAACTTTGCTCATTGTAGTGGTCATCCTGAGCCCCTTCTGTGAGCCAAACGTTTTGATTATTGCAGCTTGCTAGAACTCCTGTAACAATCCTGATGCATTCGTTCGTTTTGTTGTCCCTGATAGCCTAGTTAAGTAAGCTTGCATTTACTTAGGCTATTCAGAGATTGGTTTCGCCACTACAGGGGGTGTCGTTTATCAAAAGCGCTATTCGACGGTTCACTATTCAGTCGAGCTACGTATAGGTCGGTGCACCTGGTTTTCCCCTTCCCATCTGGAGCATTTTTTCGTCAGCTACCTTCTTCAACCACTACTGTCATCAGTGCTACTTGATGGGTACTACTTGAATAGATTCAGGAGGAGATATCCACGTGGTCAGTCAGAAATCTGGCGTTTGTGTTGCAACAACACGTGTTATTTGGAGGAATGTATCGAGAGGATACAGTGCGGTGGGTTTGTTAAATGGTTCCATCGTCCATGTAACAAGCTCTACAAGTAAGCTTATGAATTGCATGTGGTTCATAGGGAGTCACTGTGGGCTTGTACCTCTGCTGTGAAAACTGAAGAGGCCCGTGGTGTGGACTCTGAAATTAGCGCGTCTTCCGTTGTTCTCAACAAGGTAGATAGCAGCGCACCAGGAGTAAGGGGCAATGGGTCGAATGATATTAATGGATGACTTTACAACAAGGTGAAAGTCGCGGATACGGACCAAAGTTTAAAAAAGAAAGAAGGCGGCTACTAAGCATAACGACTAGCCAGTTTGCGTCATCAGGTTGAAAGATAAAACCACTCCCATGGTTCAGGCTGAACTAAATTTCCCTACTACACGCAGGGTGAGTTGCTGAAAAGCGACTACTTTAAAGTTGGGCATCGGCAACAGGAGCAGTGAGAAAGCATAAGAAAAATTAGTGTGAACGTGGATTAATTAAGGAGATAGTAGAAGTTAGAAAGAAGGAATATAAGAAACTAGAGAACGAGCTAAGGACATCTGTTTAAAAATAAGAACCCAAAAACAAAGATTTGCCGAGGTCTATGACGAAGAGGAGCTTTTGGTTAAGGTGATGATAAGTCTGGAAAACAAAGGACACTCAGCGCTTGGTATAAGCATGAGTGTCATCATCAGGGCCATCCCTAAGTCCATTAGGAAATAAGGCGAATCTAGAGAAACAGCGTTGAAACTTCACCTGATTAACCCCCTAAGGCAAGTAAAACTTCCGAAACATGTGACCATTAAGCAAACAATGAGGTTGGGCAAGTTACAGGCGAATACATACAGCCCCATGTCCCTGCTAGTGTGGTGGATTGCCAGGTCGGGGTGCGAGTTTTTGAACGCTCGGCCGAATACCTCAACGCGGGGGAGGTACGTTCGAAAACCTGCCGCGATCGGATCAAGAACAACGTGCGCGACCGGATGAGTCATCGCTCGACTGGATCGGACCAACGGGCGAGGCAGGGCAGGCGAAATACGACAGACGGCCAGATCGGAGGCGTGGTTTTTCCAACATTTAGAGGAACATCTCGACACGATGTTGGAATACGGTCAAGGCCAACATTGGGTGGATGGCGGACAGCACGAGCAGCCGGACGAGCCATCGCGCAACGAAATCGGACAAACAGACGAGGAATGGCAAGCG
>QNGE01000308.1:252307-281145 GCA_008508345.1 Paragonimus westermani
GATTCGGTCGTGCCTAATGTGAGGTCAATGGCGCAGTGGTTAACACGGTTGCCTCATGATTGGAATGTCCGGAGTTCAAATCCCGGCCGTGGCAAGGATATGCACTACTGACGAGCTCTAATGAGAGCGAAACTCGAGTCTTGTGCTTCTTTTCGAAAGAGGCTGGCTGAAAAGTCTATCTGAATGTGAACGCTGCGATCAAATGTGAGTGATGGTCAACTTGAAAATATTCAACTATTGAAATGTTCCGTAGCATACAACAACACAGCATTCTGTTCCCGTGCGCTCATAGAGGCCGCTCTTCTACTCGACAGGAGGATGAAAAATTTCTCAGCGTTATTAGAAAGCAAGCAGGCATATCACAACGACGTCCGTTTTTAGGGGATGCCAATGTCCCAAAGGTGGACTGGAGAATGATAAATGCTGTCAGTGGGGCGTTTGGTAAGCATTGTTGGAACTCATTCACGGAGGCATCATTAGTTGGAGGGCTTGTTCGACTGTTACAGTTTTAGAACACTCATAACAAGAGACCTCTATGACATTTTGGAAATAAAGTTCGGAACACCCTTGAGCAAGAGTGGCCATGGGGTCACACGACAACAGCTTAGTTCAGTTCATGCCGGACCCCTGTCGAATGTCATAGATCCTTCAGAGATATGAATACACAACAACCGAGGTCGGATGAGGAACAGCTGAACTGCAAAGATTGCCATGATGCCAACATTGTCAACGGAGTCTGGGCCATGAGTGGAAATAATCTTATGCGATCAACTGATATGTACAAAAACAGTTTGGGGGCTACATCAAATTTTGTCAGTTTCAGGCGGTTGGAAGTAGATACCCTGAGGTAAGAAGTGAAAACAAGTAAAAGTTTGAAACGAACCGCGTGAAACACAGTCATAAGAAACCTGAAGCCTTATTCATCTATGTTCAGGTCAAGGAGATCATTAGGAGAGGACTGAGTAAACTTGTTGGTAATGAATGCATTGTTATCGAACCATCGCGAGGATGAGCGGCGATTTTCCGCCAATTTTTTAAGGCGGTAAATATTCCGGACTCTGGAGCTACCACACAAAGGTTGAAAGAGGGTCAGTGATGTACGAAGCTAAAATATGAGAAGAAGAGTTTGAGGGTAGATGGGACAAATTAGATGTGAATAAGCCGATGCAGCCGGACTGCATCCATTTTAGAAGTCTCTTACTCTGCTGGTTTGCCGCAATCCCATAAAGGCCGTCGTCGCAGTTGAGTAGAGCAAGACGGGTTTTATCCATCCATCAGCGGGGTACAAAAAGCAAGGTGGGAAACCACCGACCAGTTAGTCTCAAGTCAGTTTTACTGAAAATACCGGGAATAGTTATCAGAGGTTAGATTGCAAAGCGTCTTACTATGAATAGGCTACTTTCCGCTGAACAACATGGATTCGTGAGACACAGGTCTTGTCTCACCAGCCTGATTTGCTTCCTCGATGTGATCATGAAAAGGGTAGATGGAGGGTAGGAAGTTGAGGCATGCTGCTTGAGATTCGGGAAGGCATTCGAATCGGTGTACCACCGATTACTGAATTCGGACTACAGAACCTCAGTCCTCCTTTAAATCTCACACGGTGGATATGGGACTTCTTGAGGGATCACACACTGGACCATTACTGTTCTTGGTGTTCACCAGTGATTATTGAAGTAGCTGCTTGCGTGAGTGTTTGATGATTGTTATGTGTTGATAGAAGATTGGTGGCCACGTTCTCTGCCCCATTTATTCCCTTCTCATTGATTCGTCTCCTTATGCCGATTACTAGCTTCTCCTATAATCCGACACTACCGTTCAAGTTACTCGCGTGAAACATCATTTCTCTTATGAATGTTGATCTCGATGTATTATTAAATCTCAATACCGTTTGCTTGTAACACTTGTTTCCGTGTAGATTTTCTTCGTCACGTCCCCTTGCCGGACCTTTGTCCATATGTAGCCTGGTTTCATTTTCGCCTGACCGCTTCGCCAATACGTGACTGTTGCAATTGGTCATGGTTACAATATTAATGATAATAATAATGGTATATTTCTCAACGCATCTGTGAGGAACGCGCTCGAATAAGCGTGATCAGTACACACAATTCTACGTGAACCGCATACCGTACACATAACTGTTAATTGTACAATACACCAATTATGAAAATAGAGTAATAAAAGGGACAAAATAATAGAAGAAAACTTTAGTTAATAAAGAGGCAGTTGGCTCTCTTGCTTCTGAAGCGATAGTTCTCAACATTTTCAACATTCGACAAAAAATGTTGAGTTGTTCCATCAATTCTTGCTTCACAAGTTTAACGTTGGCCTTATTGTAACGCGCAACCGAAACCATCGAGCGCGCACGAATTGAATTTGAGTTGCGTAGCGGGGCGTACTGCTGTGTTGTCGGTACCGTTCTAGCTTTCTTTGTGTAAGTCGTGTGCATGGCTACCTGGGCCTTCGGATCATGTTTGTTTGTATAGCTCCTGTTTGCAGAACTGTTGTTCAAACCCCTACTTCGGAAGAACGCTGTCTCCTGGTGCGTCCACGTTGCCCGGAGGTTGGTCCGCGAAGTCAGGGGTATTCAAAGTGAAGTCGGCTGGCCTGCATGTTACACTTATGTTCTAGGTCATGCCAGAAAGATTTTTCAGGATGGAGAAAATGAACAGTCGAAGAATTTCGCCATCAGTTGATGTCGGCGACCTCGGAAAAATATGTAGAAACTTTTGGGATGATGAAGGAAGATAGGTGGGTCCCAATTTTTCAGGAGAAATGGACGATCTTCTGGACTGGACTCCGTTAGTTCCTCAACTTGACGGAAAATCACGGACCTCGTGAATTGTCCAACCAGTACAGGATTTTAATTTTTCGGACGTTATGGAATGTTGTCGCGCGTTAGACGTTTTCGTGGAATGAAGGATGGAAAGCAAAATTACGTGATAAGCAGAAGGACGTGAAATGTTCATGTGAAGTATGACGACTAATGAACTCTCACATTTTCTGAATAAATCTTTTATATAGAGTTTATAATTTTGTGTTAATAAAATATATATCTCTAACAAATAATTGTTATCGTATAACGCGAAAAGTGATCGATTCACAGATTTTTCGTAATATATGTCGATGTAGTATGTACGGCCGTTACGTAGGATGGAAAAGATGTTTAGCAAAACGGGAAGGTTATCTGGTGGTCTGTTGGGATAGGAAGAGGCACATATTTATATGTAATCATGGGGCGAACAGGTTAAGCTATATATATTCCCTAAACTTTTCTAACGTGCACAGCTATTGCGCAGTGGTTGATAACTCTACGCAGCTGCTAATTTTTAAGTATGGACCAAGAGTGTACCAGGATGGTTTGGCTACAACTAACGGGGATGTTCAAGATGTTACCATATGTTGGCTGTAGTTTTGTTATGCAGCTGCAATTTTCCGACTGAGCTGTGTACGAGATCTATCTTGCTGGAGAAATAATAAGTTTCGAAAATGAGGAATTCATCGAATGGCGAAGTTGATAGCTTTGATAAGTTCGAAGTGTGTGTGGCATTACATCATGTGGTATATGTTCACCCTCGGTTTTTATTAGATTAGATCTGTTGAATGGTGCTATTGGGTCCGTTTTCAAAGATATCGTCTTTAGGCAGGCGGAGTTTGAAAATCAACCTGATGTACTTCAATGTCAGGAAGGTTTCTAAGCTTCGTGTGAATTGATGTATATTCTTACTGGTTCTAATTGCATGTGGGAGTTTGTTCCAAATGTAAGTTTATTTCACTAAGAAAAAGTTTGGGCGGAGTTTTTACAGGATTTAAGAGTTGTCAAAGTGAACTCTTCGTTCCTGATGTTGTATTTTGAGCTATGATGAAGGCGAATCGCGAGTTAGACAGTAAATTTATTGCTATAAACCAGATTATACATGAGCGTAAGGTTCAGCTTGAGATGCCGTAGCCAAAGTGTATCCAGTTTGAGAGTCTGGCAGCGTTCTCTTCGGTGATAATCGTTCATAAATGCACGTTGGAGACTTTCCAAAGCTAGCCCACCAGACTTGCGCGAGTTACTAAATATGTACGTGCAGTACTCAAGTTGGGTCCGTAAGTACAGCTTATAAAGGTGCAGACGAGCTGCAGGAAGGAAGAATGAGTGCTTAATGTATCCAATCTTTTGTCTAGATTCAACTACTAGGAATGATATATGTTCAGCGAAATTGACTGAGTTGGCAGTTGAAATAGCATGACCATCCAGCTTTACAAAGTCCTCTGGTATATGACAACCGTGTGCGACAATGGTGGATTTATTGGCTGAGAATTTCATCAGCCAGGTTTGACACCAACATTCCAATGACATGATGTCCTCCCGTATATTTCCTAAAGGAGAATTGAGATCGCCAGTAGGAAAAGTATAGACAAGTTTGATGTCATCAGCGAATAGGAATAGTTTGCCATGTTTGATAACTTCACACATACCATCCATATACATAAGAAAGAGCAACGGTCCCAGGACGCTTCCTTGAATCACTCCGCTGGTGACTGGTCTGGGCGTTGAGCTTTTATCTCCTATTTTCACTGTTTGTGTGCGGTCCACCAGGTATGAAGCAAACCAGCTGAGTAATGGGTCACGTATACCGAAAGATGCCATTTTGATCAGAAGGCGCATATGAGGCACACGATCAAAAGCTTATTGCATATCCAGGAGTATAATAATAACTGCATTCCCTGAATCAGCAGATAATGTAACGTGATCAAAGAATTCCAGCTGACACGTCATGCACGAACCTTTGTTGAGGAACCCATGCCGGGATAGGTTTATAAGATGTTGTGATTATACGAATTCAGCCACGTGACATTTTATTATCCTATCCAACATTCTAGAACACATTGAAGTATGGTTCATGGGACGATAATTGTTGATGTTTTGTCGCGAACCACCTTCCTGAAGGGGCTGAATTATAGAATTTTTCCATTGGTGAGGGAAGGAACCCAACTTCCAACTTTGAAGGACACATACTGCCCCCACCTCCTCCTGTAAATAAAATTATGTTTCCAAGCCATATCCCTGTTGACTCAGGGCTTAGAAGTTCACAGTTACCTATTAGCACATCTTCCCATCTACCTAGTCCTGATGGCATTCACCCCGTTGCCCTAAAATACGGGGGAAGACATACCTCTACTTCTCTATAGTATTTATACACTTTCTATAACATCAGGTTCCATCCATGTTGAGTGGATCAAGTCTACGATTAAGCCCCGCTATAAAAGTGGATCGCGATGCGATGTCAGCAATTATCGTCGCATTAACCATACTTCAGTTTCTTCCAAAGTGTTGGAAAGGATAATAAAATGCCGCTTGGTCGAATTCTTATTATCACGAAAGCTTATAAACCACTCCCAGTACGGGTTTCTGATAAATGACATGCCAGCCGGAATTTCTTTAACATGTGACAGAATCTACTGACGCCGGAAATGGCAAAGGCTTTCGATCGTTTGCCTCATAAGCGTCTTCTGCTCAAAATAGCATTCTCTGGTACACGCGATCCATCGCTTAGCTGGTTTTCTTCATACTTTACAAGCCACACACAAACAGTGAAAGTAGAGGACAACAGCTGAACGCCCAGACCAGTCAACAGTGGGGTGATACAATGAGGTGTTTTGGGACTGTTTCTCTTTCTCATATATGCAAAACGATATGTCAACTCGCAGTCTTTCTCCAATAAGGCATTCAGGGGTCCCGCGATCCTTGAGAAATCGTGGAAAAATCGCCGATAGTACGAAGCCAGCTACAGAGAACTCCTTACTTCACCAACCACCGGTGGTATCGACCGCTGTTCCACCTGAGTCTTCTTGGTGTGGTCTATCTGGATGCCGTCCCTAGATATGTGCTCCAGAATGCTGACTTCCTGTTGCATCAATCTGCATTTGGTCGGGTTCAGCTTGAAGTCAACTTTTCGCAGGTGGACCAATATGGCTCGTAAATTAACAAGGTGCTCTTGGGGTGATTG
This sequence comes from Paragonimus westermani, assembly GCA_008508345.1. Lineage (NCBI taxonomy): Eukaryota > Metazoa > Platyhelminthes > Trematoda > Plagiorchiida > Troglotrematidae > Paragonimus > Paragonimus westermani. The sequence goes on from QNGE01000308.1 coordinate 258,304, forward strand.
GCCGTGAACGATGACATCATCTAGATATACTTCCGGGGTATGAAGTGACGGAGTGCCGATTGCATTAGGCGCTGGAGTGTCGCCGGCGTGTTCACTAGACCGAACGGCATTGTGTGGACTTCGTCCAGCCCAGACGGTAGAGTGGAGGCTGTTTTGACTCTGTCTGTCTCGTCAACCTCTACTTGCCAGTAGCCAAATGAAAGGTCGAATATACTAAGCCAACCAGAACCACCTAGCGCTTTGAGTACGTCATTTGCACGCGGAAGGGGGAACGAGTTCCGCTTGGTGACACTATTAGGAGTCGGTAATCGATACAAAGACGCAATTTTCCGTCTTTCTTTTTTTAATAGAACTACTGGGGCTGCCCACGGTGAATTTGAGGGCTGGATGATGTTGTTTCCCAGCATCTGCGTTATCATCTCCTGTAGTTCTGGTTGATAGTGGGCTGGCGTACGTCTTGGTGGAGTTTGTATCGGCCTGCACCTTCCTGTATCGATCTGATGTTTTGTCACGTCTGTCCTCCTTGGTACTGCTGAATTCCACTCAAACACATTCACATACTCTTTGACCACATCTCTCATACCGTTCTTAGGTAGCTCGTCCCATTCTCCGGCTCGTATATTGGAACCCCATAAAAATTCAGATATTTGTGATTCGATATTGTCTGCGTGGTGGGCTACAGTGAACACTTCATTCTTCTGTGATCCGTCTGTCCTTACTATCAACCCTCGCTGCCATGCCGTTGGTTGACTAACGAACAGTTTTCTCTGGACCAAGTCTATCCGACAGTTAAATTTCTCCATGACATCTGCTCCCAGAACCATGTCCCACGGTAAGTGATCGACGACCATCACCTGGTGTCTGAGGTGTATCCCGACCATATGTAAATCAACCTCGACTTGTCCCCGAACAGTGAGGGGTGTCCCATTCACTGCCAAAAACTTGTTGAGTGAACGGCGCCAGCTGTGTCCTGCTAGATGGGTCGTTACTTTCGATTCTACGAGACTGCAGGACACTCCGGTATCTACGAGACAAGAAAAACATTGTCCGTTTATGGTTATTGAACCTACGGGTAAACTGCGGTTTTGTGAAAACGCAATCGTCGAATGAATCAACCGATCAGTGTTTGCGTCATTTCGAACGAACTAGCTAGAAGTCAGTCGGTGAAACGCAAACGCTGACTCACCTGAGGTTCTTCTGTTGTTGTGACCGCGCTCCTGTACGAACCGACAGAAACGGTAGCAATAACAACAGCCGCCTCTGTCCAACCTGTATGACTCCATCCTCGGGTCCACGTCCCGCGTTGACGGTTCATTCTTGTCTGTTGAACAAAAGCATTCACCACATGTTGGGGGCCAAAATTCCTCTCCAGGCTGATTGCGACCGTTTCGGTACGCCACTTGACTTCAATAGCGTGTTCTAGTTCGGTGGGTGGCTCCCTCAAAAACTGCTCGCGAAACTTCCGGGACGTCACTCCTTCCACCAACCGTCCCAGAATTCGCTTGGCCCGTTTCTCGACAGGTTCTGATGGGAACCATTAGTGGGCTAGACTTTTTAGGTGTCGCGCGAACATCTGAATGTCCTCGCCGTGACGTTGACGGCGTTCGTGGAATTCCTTTCTGTAGTCAAGCGAGAGGATCCCGGGCCTCAGCGTATTCCTCAGGCGTTCGTAAGTCTGGTCGTTTACTCCGTTCTTCACGATTTCGTCCTCCAGTGTAATTGTGATCGTCTCTCCCGCCAATAAACTTAATAGTGCATCTGGTTGACGGGCGCTTTCAAATGTGTTCACATACCGGCGCTTGAATCTTCCAGCTTGAGAAGTCTCCGCCCAGATGAAACTCCTCGGGTGCCGTGACCGTCTCAGTAGTCTCCGCCACGATGGCTCCTCGGCGCACGATTGATGTTGCCAACACTGTAAAAAGGTTCAAAATTCGTTGTAGAATACCTGTGGTTGATCCAGTCGGTAAGTTCTCTTCATTTGGAGAATGTTCCCGCATCCTGGCAGGGTCGCCAAATGTAACAGGCAAGCGAGAATGCGAGAGGCGTGATTCGGGTGGGAACGTTTATGAAACAAGTGACACCTAACATACAGATCAGAGAGTGAAAGTACACATACTGATTAGTATCTTTTGCGAGAGTCTCATAGTGTTTGATCAGTTTGTACGACGTTGACAGTGTGCTCCGTAAAGAATAAAAAAAGAGACGGTGAGAAAACTCAAACAAAATGGCGTACGTCGTGTTGATCTCGATTTCCCGCTACACAACTTTTTTTCCAGTACTACATTGAGCATTAGGCTAGTGATCATTTTGTGGAATCTCAATTGATGTAACAAATCAAATATTTTATCGAATTTGTAGATCCCAAGTATTATCGTCTCAGAATTACCTATCTCGAACTCCCTTCCTTAAGTTGAATTTATCTCTTATATGATGTTTGCATTGTTGCTCTATTCACATAGCTGACTCGCTGTACAATCCACAATCGTGGTATTCAAATGTCTGTATGCTTAAACATCTGTACATTGATTCCGCTCTCACGAGCGTGTTCCCCACGAAGGAGTTGGAAAATATACCAATATTATTATAAAATCGGTATAGTGATAGGTTGCGATAGGGTGCACCCTAACTGATAGATCGGCGGGCAGGAAGCAGGCGTCATCCTTAGGCCTTAAAACCCATCTTGGGCTGAACCTTGCGATGTCCCATGTCCCTCTCGGCAAACAGTAAGGCTAAAGTTAATTGCTTAAGAGCTGCTGAGCTAGCGCGATTAATTCAGCCTACGTCTGACCTGGAGTTTGTCGACAGCGGACTTTCCGAAGAGATGGTCCATTCATGTGATGGTCAGCTAGCTGAGCGTATTGTAGGGTCCACGACTGCGTTCAAGGACGGTCGGTATGAGAATGACTCGCCGAGGCGGTTTGATAGTGTAGACCTCCCCGACAATCGGTGGTTGGCTCAGGGACATCTGAATTGGTCAGGTAGGAGACTACCCTAGGTTACTGAATCGACACGTAAATATAGCGAGATTATCACGGCACAGGTGTTCAGAGGTAATATATCCAGAGTTGACACCAGCTTGGACAACATCCTTCGCCGGCGGTACTTGCCTTACCACCCGTTGTTGAATTCAAATAAACCCAGGAGGTGCGAATAGTATTTGACTGCGCACAGAACTACAAGGACACCTCCTTGAACAACGTGCTAATGCAGGGACCAGTCCTGACGAACAACCTAGCGACTGTATTGTTTCGGTTTTGGAAAAGTTTGGTAGCCTTGTCCTCAGACATAGAGGAAATGTTTATGCAGGTGAAGGTCCCTGAAAGAAAACTGGCGGGCACTGAGCTTTCCTTGGTGGAGAATGACGCAATGTCTGGCTCACCGGACACGTATGAGATTATGGTCCATCCTTTTGGGGCTACTTCTTCCTCCTTCTGCGCGTCATACGCACTCAGTGAGACTGCGCTTGATAATGGGCATGGATTTAGCAAACTGGCTAGTCTAATTGTGTTCGAGAATTTTTATGTTGACGACTGTTTGGTATAAGTGGATACGCTGGAACATGCCAGATGTGTAGCGTCCGATTTGCGCGAAATGATTTTCTTGGGTAGGTTTAGACTAGTAAAGTAGAAGTCTAACATAGCGGAGGCGTTCTCGGATATACCGCCAAACGAAAGAGCATGTGTGTCAACAGCACCGGACCTAGGTGATCACAGGCACCAGAAGACCCTTTGGGTCCAGCGGCACGTGTCGAAAGACTGGTTCAAGTTTCGCGTATCTTTAACGAAGAAGCCATTCACTTGCAGAGGCTTGTTAGCCTGTATCGCGTCGGTATACGATCCATTGGGGTTAATCGCTCCGCTTGTTCTCCGCAGTTAGAGTTTACTCCAAGGCTTATGTGTCACAAATATCGAGTGGGATACATCCTTAGACAAAAAGTGTCAAGGTGGGTGGGAGGTGTGGTCAAGGAATGTAGCGACGACGGACTCAGTTACCGTACCTTGTTGTATCGGACCCCATTGGAAGACGCCGACACGTTCGGAGTTGCATGTTTACCGACACTTCCGAGACGGGCTGTGGAGCTTTCGGTTATCTTTGAGACGTCTTGGGAGATGGCAGCGTATTTTGATGCTCCTTGATGGGGAAGTCCTGTGTTGCACCTCTAAAGCACTTGTCTATCCCAAGGTTGGAAATTACAGTCGCGTTATTGGCGGTTAAACTTATGAGATTTATAGTGAGTGAACTCAAGCTAACCTTTGATAACATCACACTTTGGACGGACTCCGTCATCGTGTTGAAATACTTGAGAAACACCTCTTGTCGCTTTATCACATTTTTAGCCAACCGTGTCCAACTAGCTCGTGATTACACCCAGGACTGTCGATGGCAACACACTCCGTCCGGGTTAAACCCAGCAGAAAGCTTCGCGGGGAGCTCGTGATGCTAGTTCCCGAGAAATTTACACGTGGCTAAGTGGTCCAACCATTTTATGGAAAGTTGAGAATTCGTGGCCACCTGACAAGTCGCTCAAGCCGATTCAAGCTGAAGAACTCGAATTAAGGAAGGTCCTGGTAATAGCCAGTGTTAGTAGCGCGCAATGGTATGTGGAGCTTGTTTCGCGTTACTCTCGCTGGTACGTCTTACTCTGCGCGGTACCGTGGTTAATACGTTTCAAGAATTATTTCACTCTAATGAAGACCGGTCGACCTGGTTTGTGAATCCCTCATCCGGCTGGAGCAACAAAGCGCCTTTGCTAAAGGCTGTACGGAACACTCCAAAGGCCGACTGGGTTCGCTAGTCTGACTAAAGCCTGTCACTAGGAACGATGTTCTGTGTTTCGGTGGATAGGTTTCAACCGGGCTGTCTAGCGGTACTCGAGTAATGATACTGCCACCCTGCGGGACTGTTTCGGATAGGATTATAAGGCACTATCACGGGGTCGAAGTTCACATGGGAGCTAGTCAAGTCTTATCATCCATCCGAAATAGGTTTTAAATTGTCAAGAGCATGGCTGGTGTGCGCCGCGTTCTGTTGAAATGTATGAAGAGTAAAGTGTTGTCAGCAAAGCCTTGCCAACAAGTGATGGTCCCGCTTTCTGTTGGCCGCACAACACCTGGTAGTGTCGCGTGCACAGCCTGTGGAGTGGATTATCTTGGACCTCCTGAAGTTCGAATTGAGAGGAGCATTTCAAGAGATATGGCTGCCTGTTCACGTGTTCAAGTACAAGAGCCATACATTTGGAAGTAGCACAATCGATGTCAATGCATTCCTTTCTGATGGCCCTAATGAAGTTCGGTGGACGTCGAGGTGTGCCGGAAGTCATGTGTGGTAATAACGGATCCAACTTTGTTGGCGCGGAATCAGAACTGACGGAGAAATTAATTGACATAGACCAAGACAAAATCCATCGGACTCTGGTGGTCCGTGGTATTGCTTGGCACTTTAATCTCCCGCTGCCAGCCATTGTGGTGGAACATTGGAACGTATGATGCGCACAGTTCAACGGTCCATGCAAGCCATCACAAGGAAACACAATGTCGGACGAGGCTCTCTACACTTATTTACTTAAGGTTGAGAGAATTCTGAATGACACGCCTTCAGTTCTAGTCTACGATGTTCCAGACGGTCCCTTGGTTCTAAACCCAAACTATCTGTTGCTTCTTAAACCAAACCCGGGCGTGCCGTGCACTCATATCACACTGCTTGAAAGGTACACGACAGCTCGGAAGCAGGCTGAACACCTGGCTAGTGTGTTTTGGAAACGCCGGATCAGAGAGTACCTATCCTCCAACCAGACGTATCACAGGTGGAGGAAGATTGGACGAGCTGTGAACTTCGTGACCTTGTTCTCCTCATTGTAGGCCCTCGGCCCGTAGTCGTTTGGCCCGAAGCTGTTGTAAGCGGAGTAGTGAAGGGTGTCGACAATCACTTCCGCGAGGTGTACCTGGAAACAGAGAGCGGCACGGCCAGGAGAGATATGAGTCATATGACTCCTTAAAATAGCAGAGGGTATTGACGTCATCAGCGAATAAGGCCCGGGTGCAAGGGCACTAGTTCACGATGCACACACAATCCGGAACAACATGAGTGTTGAGAAACCATGCTGCTTTCGAGGGCCGGTGTTAAGGTAGCTGCTTGCGTGTGTTTGATGATTGTTATGTGTTGATAGAAGATTGGTGGCCACGTTCTCTGCCCCATTTATTCCCTTCTCATTGATTCGTCTCCTTACGTTGGAATTCTTTATATCGATTACTAGCTTCTCCTATAATCCGACACTACCGTTCAAGTTACTTGCGTGAAACATCATTTCTCTTATGAATGTTGATCTCGATGTATTATCAAATATCAATACCGTTTGCTTGTAACACTTGTTTCCGTGTAGATTTTCTTCATCACGTCCCCTTGCCAGACCTTTGTTCATATGTACCCTGGTTTAATTTTTCTGACTGCTTCTCCATTACGTGACTGTTGCAGTTGTTCATCTTTACGCGAACCGCTAGTCTTGGAACTTGTATATTTCATGGATTCAATATCGAGGTTTGTTGACTGTCACGGTTCCGTTTATCATATTGTTTTTGAACATTAGTACCTTATTACTAAGAAACTTGTCAATATGACCGCCTTCCTTTTTAGATCCGAGTCGGTTGCTCGACGGGCCAAAAATTTATAGACGCTCGTTACATACAGACGCGTCTATCGTGGATCCAGCATATAGATAGACGTTGTGAGAAGACTAAGTGTTGCTGAAAAAATAACCAGACGTCTGAGATCAACAGTGCTCTCCCTGAAAACCTGAAGTGTCCCTGTTACATCGTCGCTGATGCTGCGATGATTACGAGAGGACTCGAGAGCACGCGCATGCAAAAGAACCCGAATACTCTTTAGAGATGGTGAAGTGAATGGCAGCTGCTGTTGGCTGCTGCTCTTCGGGGAACAGTCAGGGCCGGTCAGGCTTCTTGCCGGGAAGGGTGACGATAAAGTGTTGGGGAGGATAGAGACAGCCAAAGACGTAAGGATGTTCAGAGATGGGAACATCAAATATTTTCGGCAGTGTTTAGAGGCAGTCCGAAAAGTAAATACAGTACTGTATCTCGTATCTTGAAGGAAACGCTCGTATCAAGGAGACTGTAGGTTTTGATCTCCTTCAACAGGTATACGTGCGACTTTATCTGGAATGCTCTACGCACACCTGGAGCCATCATGTGGTAGAAGATTTGATCATTTTCTCTTGCGCGAAGAATGGTTCGAGGAGATTTAACGAAAAGCTTCAAGGTCGTTAAATGATTGACTGGAGTTGAGATGGTTCCACCCTCAGACATGCATACAAACTTACATCTCCAAGGCAACGGGCTTAAGTTGGAGAAGACATTTGCTACATCGATTGAGGCCAACTTTCCATTTTATAGTTGCCAACTGATGGAACATACTTTCACGGAGTGTAGTGTCCCATTGCAGTTTAACAGAGTTCAAAAGAAAGCTTGATGAGTGTTGGCCTTTCTTCTTCCGGAATTGCTATTAGAGCTTTGTTTATATGAGCTTCCCTAATACTTTCCTTTTCACAGATTCAAGTTATTAAATTTCTCGTTCCTTTTTGCCATTACTGTTACCACCTTTTTAGGCTTATCTAGCGTTTTTCATTAATTTACAAGATTAGTCTTAGTACCTGAAAGAATAGGTTCTAGGAAACAAACCCATAGCGACCATGCGCTTACCCTCTGCTTCGGGTCATTTCAATGGGAAAATGAACCTCTCAGCGGTGATGCTTGCAAACTCGTCGTGCCTTGACTACACCGATAGCCTGAACGCATCAGCATTTATCTGACAGTTCTGACGACTGTCCATATGAGTGGAAATTTTTCTTTTTTATCGTTGCAGCAATGGACACTCTCGGCGACTCATTGATGCAAAAAAGTGGACCACTGGTTTTTCAAGCCGCTTAGGCCTGGAAACTGAAGTAAACTGAACTGAATGTTCGAAAATTGTCACGAAGGTTGCGAAAAAAGCGCTGTAATTTGATACTGGAAAACATTAGTGAAGTATCCGAAATTCGTATTCTGGATGATAGATGAAATAAATAAATGAATAAATAAATAAGTAAATAAATGATGGTTAGCCATCCACCTTTTTTTGACTTACCCGACTGACAATTCCTGAAATAACTGGTTATATCCGATGTAGGCCCACCATGCACATATTGCCTCACGAATGAAGAATTGTGGAGAAATTGCCCTAAAATTTACCCATTTTTCAGATGATGTAGCAACTGCTTCGGACACAGTCCGGTTAGCATGTTCACGTTTTAGACGGTAATTCTTGATAATGTGTCCAATACTCCTCAACCGCCGCTATCCACTTGTTTGGTGTTTTCTTTAGGTGGGGGCTCAAAACATGCAGTGGCCCATGAGCGTTACTATGAAACTGGTTTCACTATTCACTAGTAAGTCAGTTGCTATTTCTTTTTCTCTGTGCTAGCGCTTTCCATCTTTATTTACAGCCATACTGTTAGTCGTATATGTTTGAGAATAATTATTCGTCATGCGGTAAACTTCATCATGGTCATTATGCTAATCTATAAGTATAAGTTTCTTGTTTACTCCGGACAGTGGATATACGTATATCCATTGACATACTTACGCTTGCTTGAGGGTGCATGCGTATATGAATTCGTATACCCATGCGTACATGCTTCAAGTAACTGGTGTGTAAATTTTCGGCCAGCTGTGGAGACCGTTAGATCGTTACGGCTTTACTGTGTACATATATAGGTGTGTTTAGAGGAACACGCTCGTGAGAGCGAAATCAACGTACACATTTTCAAGCACACACACATCTGAACACCACGATTGTAAATTGTACAGCGAGTCAGCTATGTGAATAGTGCAACAAAACAAACAGTATATGAGAGAAAAATTCAATTTAAGGGAGAAATTTCGAGATAGATACTTCTGAGACGATATCATTTGGGATCTACGAATTCCATAAAATATTTGATTTGTTACATCGATTGGAACTCCACAAGGTGATCATGTAACGCGCGGCAGAAACCAGCGAGCGCGCACGAATTGAATTTGAGTTGTGTGACTGGGCGTGCTGCTATGTTAGTAGAGCAACACAACAGAGAAAAACAGACACCACGTGAAGGGAAAATCCAAGTTTAGGCAGCAAACTTCGAGCTACTTAGTGCTGAGACGATAGCACTTGGGGTCTGCACAATTCAATAAAATAGTTAATTTGTTACATCAATTGGGATTCCACGAGGTGATCGTTGGCCTAATGCCCAAGGTCGTGCTTAGAGTTGGACGTCGATAACCAAGATAAGCAGTAAGCGCACTTCACACAAACTGCATATGTAACATGAAAACAAGTTATGCATGATGGTTGAATGGGAGGAGATACCTAGCTGCATTTGAGCATGTACGTATGCGTGTGGCCTATAGTTGAATTTCGCACGTATCCAGGAGGGGTTAGTTGGGTTACGCGATGCGAACTAGCAGACGACCGTAGAATCACTGGAACCTTTAGGAGAATATTCTGATAGTGTTATATCCAAACTACTCTATCCCTATTAATTGCAAAGATAGGCCATTACCTACCAATCATTGCAACTTCGCCTTGTATCTGATTTTTCATTTTATCCTGTTCTGTTTCAGCCCTCTCTGGACCACAGATTCTATCATTAGCGAATAGAATATAACTAGTTTTGGTGAACAAATTTAGTGGCGGGAAATTTTGACACGTTCAACCGGTAACAATGCAAAGAACAGTATAATTTGTCCTACCCTATCTTTTTAAAAACTAGTTAAAGTAGCTGGCAGGCCTTGAAAGTGTTAGGAGTGAAAACCGAAGTGGTTTTTAATAAACTCGCTGCCTCTAGGGCAAGTGAACTAGCTTAGCGGAGAAGCGGAATTCACGTGACATCCTTGAAACCTTGTTTAATGAAGTCTGTCCGTAACCGACTAAACTCTTATGTGGTACTGCTACAGTGGAATGTGTAAACTGGGTGATGCGTAAAGCGTGATCATGTTTAGTGCGCTTTCCCGTGAAATATGTGGAAAGTATGAAATGGATAAGTTCATGAAACTTCCGGACCACTACTTCCAGATCGACCGGCTTAAACTACCGGACAGTTTACAGAAGTTGCCCAGGTAATTCTCACAAATTTGCTGGCAGGGATGCTACGCTCAGTCTTGTTGGCTGATGGGAATGAACTGTGCAATCGTTGAGATGAAACTGACTTTTGAATTACGGAAGTGATCAAAATTTTGTGCCATGCTTCGTATCTTAAAATCCCTGAAGTCTGATGCGGAGAATCCTTTGGTTTTATTATTTAGAAGGCCCAAACCAGGAAGTGTGGGCGCGGTTGTAACCCGCACTAGAAACCAGGAAGCGCGCACAGATTGAATTTCTATTGCGCAACAGAGCCTGATGCTACTTCGTTGGCGCCCTTTTATTCTACACTCGTGTGAGTCGTGTGCGTTGTTAACAGGTTCGTGTTGATACCTTGACAGAAATATAACAATAATAATTGTATATTAGTCGACGAAGCTGTAAGAAACATGCTCAGGAGCGCGTGATCAACGTAATGATTTTCAAGCATATGCATATTTGAACACCAAATTTGAAAATTGTACGAGTCAGCTATTTTAATAGGGCAACAAAACAGACAAAAACAGACATTACGTGAAGGGAAAATTCGAGTTTAGGCAGGAAACTCAGAGCTACATAGTCCTGAGACGATAGTACTTGGGGTCTGCACAGTTCAATAAAATAGTTAATTTGTTACATCAATTGGGATTCCACGAGGTGATCGTTGGCCTAATGCTCAAGGTCGTGCCAATAAACGGGTGGTTGAAGGATCGAAAGTATATATTAGCTAAGGGTTTGATCATTATTCCACGGAGATAGTCCCGGGAAAATGTGCAGAAAATTTCCATGATGTGGGCGAGGTGGGGACGCATATACTTTCGTAAGAAACGCATGGACCTCTCGACCGGACGTGATTCTTCGCTCAAATTCCTATGAATTTGGAGGATCTCGCGATATGCCTTACCACTGCGGAATTTTAAATGTCCGGGCTGGGTGGGATGTTTCCCAGCGCGGATTATATCAAGAGTTTAACCAGAGCCTGCGTGGGGATTTTGATGGGATGCGATGTCCCTGAAGCACACTGGATGCTGCAGCAGAGACTGGGCAGTATCAATGAGCCTTATGCGAGTAAGACCATATTAGGTTGGAGCTTCCGAGGTCCGTGTCGCACCGAAGCCCGGAATGAACACGGTGTAAGCCCCATTGGATCACGTCCGGTCTCGTTAGATGATCCGTCCGAAGGAGGCATTAGTCAGATTTCCCTGGCGGATGAGCTTCGGAGGGCAAAGAGACTTCTGTGGAGGACAGGCTGGCATTACATATGACTGAGAGCAGTGTACTACTCAAGCACGGTCGCTCTGAGATAGGTTTGCCGTGGAGACAAGAGAGATGGGTATGGCACAACAATAAAGAGATGACTGAGAAGCGCGTTGCTGCGTTGAAGAAACGGTTGTTTCGAGACCCGGAACTAAGAGCCGGTTATTCGGCTGTGATGTTAGAGCATATCAAGAAGAGCTACATAGATAAGAGGGTTACATCTCCTGCAAGGAGATGGTACTTGCCATAAAATCGCGTACTTAAACCAAATAAGCATGGTGAGATGTGGATAGTCTTCGATTGTGTCTCTGAACAGCGGGGTGTATCTTTCAACAAGTCATTATTCCATGGTCCGAATCGAAATAACACTTTGTTAAGATTGTTCATTCTTTCTCGTAAATACCCGAAGGCAGTTTCGGCTGACAGTGAAGAGATGCTCTTGCAAGTGAGAGTTCTGTGTCGTGACTGAGGTGCAATACGATTTCTTTGGTGGGGTTCTGAATCATTTGAAGGACCACCAGAGACTCACAAGCTGAACGTTCACCCGTTCGGAACGACATCGTTGCCATTTTGTGCTTGTTTCACACTACGAAGGGTGCATGATCGGGTGCGTTGGGGAGCTTGGCTGAATGATATCAAATCCATAGACTGCGCAGTATTACCAAGATGCGTTGTGCAAGGACTTTCGTCAGTGAGCGTTGTTGAATCGCACATTTTCTGTGGTGCGTCGGATGTCAGTTACGGGGCAGTGGGCTGTCTGTGTGTTGTTGCTTCAGGTGAAAATATTCGGTGCGACCTTCCGATGGCAAAATCTAGGATGGCCCCGAAGGAAGCAGTTACGATACCGAGGCTGGAGCCCACAGCAGCCGCTCTATCTTCCGAGCTGATGTATACCCGTATTCGTGAATTGAAAACTCCGATAAGTGACGTTTTACTATGAACAGATTCTACAATAGTGCTGCAATACTTACGGAACACCTCATCGCGTTTGGCAACTTTCGTTTTCAGTCGTGCAGGACTCATCCATGACCTCACTTCTGTCTCACAGTGGAGGCGTGTGCCTTCATAATTAAATCCGGCCAATGTGGCGTCCAGGAGAGTATCACGGGCCTTGACCAAGGAGATGAACCTCTGGTTACGGGGTCCCAAGAGACCAAAAATTCCAACCTTGTGCTTGTTAAAGAAAGGCCCCGAATTTATGCGCACCCGTGCGATTACCACAAAATTGGACCTTAATTTTATACTGGACCAGCTGGTACCAAGGTACTCTAGCCAGACTTAGTTACTGCGGGCCATCGCTTGGTTACCACCTTACGTTAACTTTGTGTCCGTGGTGATATATTCGCCGGACAAAGCGCGTCAATCAGAATAGAAACCCTTTGTACATACAAAATCAATGACTTTTGTCTCAAACTGATGAAGCTCATGCGAGAACGCGAGGTCTCCAAGGAACCCAGGGCTTTGACATCGTCCACCACAAATCCTTGTGAGATAGGTAGACTAGAAAAATTGCCGGAAGCCTTGATAGATGATGCACTGCATCTTGGCGATAGAATCCGACAAGACAACGGAGACGGTGTGAAGCTCGTGATTATTCCTTGACACGGTGCTGTCACACGTCTTTTGTTACGTTACTATCACGAGTCCGATGGGCACATGGGTTCCTCCCATGTACTTGCCAGCATCAGAGGACGGTTTTGGATTTCAAGAGGTATGGCGGCCGATAAACGAGTGTTAAGTGAACGCTGTCCCTGTAAAATGATCTATGCTGAGCAGTGCGCTCAAACGATGACGCCAATTCCGTCAATGAGAGCGTCGACGGACGATTACTGACTCATGTACTGTGGGGTGGATTATTTTGACCCATTCAAGGTGACTATAGGAAGGCGCGAGCTCAAACGTTATGGTTGCATATTTACCTGATTGCACACCCGTGCAGTTCATATCGAAGCGGCCCATTCCATGTCTACGGACTCTTCTCATATCCCCGATGGGGTTTATGAGGATGCGGGGCAAGCTGAACTCCATTCACAGTGACAACGATTCCAACTTTGTTGGAGCCGACTTGAAGTTTTTGAGACGATGGCGGCATGAGTACCCACCCCAGTCGCAGATTACATCTAAGTGGTTGAAATCTTCGTATGTTCTTAAAGTAGGCGATGTAGTTCTTCACGGAAGGGCCTCCAGATGTGTTTGGCTCTACGGGGTGGTCACCTAGGTACTTCTGGTGGCGACGGACATGTACGGCAGGTGTCGACAAGAACCTCAGATGGCACTCTGAGGCGAGACATCAGATGACTTTGTTTTCTAGAAGTGTCTGTAGAGCTACACCAAGTTGCTACGTATAAAACAATTGGTGTGGACCCCTCTGTCGAACCAGTCGTTGCCGCTGTTCATAATGCCACCTTGAGTTTGGAAAACAAGCCGGTTTTCGGGGCCCACTGTTGATTTTGTCAGTTGCGTTGTTTTGAGGTTGGTGTGCTTTGATTGCTGTTGAAAGGTGGCCCTACGCTTCGCTCTTTTCCAAAAATAAGATACGTTGCTCGTTTTCTTCTTACACCATCTACTTTCACCGTCTCCCCTACCCCTAATTATTCCGAGTTCTGTAAACTTCTAAATGCAGAAATTAGACACTTTCCTCGGCGTTTTCTCCTGAGCACCTTATAATTCCCACTGTTCCTCGATGCACGAACAGTCGTTTTGCTCCGGCCCAACCAATGACCATTTGTTTGAGTGAACTCAACCCATTTTATCGTCCGCTATTGTTGATCGGTGCCTGGTTGTCGGTTTGTTGTACAGGCATCTTCTTTCTTTGATTTTCAGTGATTTCACATCTAGGGTGAGAAACTCAATTTTCTTGTACACTGATTCAATTTGTACCGCATTAAACCCAGTTAATTCGACTGCCCTCTCTTTAACCGTTTCTAGGATAGGTTGTCTCTGTCGTTGAATACAGAGAGGCATTTGCCGGATCAACAGTTTACGCGTAACTCGGTGTGAACTTGAATCGTTAGCGAACGATTCAATAATGATCGCTTGGCGGCTGACAGTTTCTTGGGGCTGGCTGACTTAGCCACGACTGCATAATAACCTCGAATCGCAACTCTTCCTTTTCCTCCCCTGATAGACCACCCGGCAACCTCTCGGTATTGTCCAACATCCTTCTCATTCTGTACACCGTCTGTACAAAGATAATGAACATCTAAATTCCACAACAATCGTACATTAGGAATAGCTTATAATCCATCTCCGTTCGACTTATTTAATAGCAGCTGTTCGCATGTGGTATATATTTCATCAAACAACACAATTGTAATAACGTCACATAGGAGGTTATGTCAGAATATCATACGTTCCATTGTTCGTCATAGCTCATGTTTAGTTTTACGTTATCCCGCTTCACCGATACATCCCGTGCGAGAAAACATTCCACCCCGCCCGGACTCTTAAAATTCCACAATGGTTGTGCATATCGTAAGCTCTTCGAGGTTCTTAGGAAGTTGAGCGAAGAATGACGTCCGGTCGAGAGGTCCATGCGTTCCTCGCGAAAGTTTGTGCGTCCCCACCTCGCCCACATCATGGAAAACTTTTCTGCACTTTTTCGGGACTATCTACATGGAATCATGGGCAAATTCTTCGCCAATACACTCTCACCATCCTCCAACCATTGTCTTTTGGCACGACCTTGAGCATCAGGCCAGCGATCACCTTAAGAAGTCCAAATTTTATCGAATTGTGCAGACCCCAAGCACTATTTTCTCAGATCCATGAAGCTCGAAGTTTCCTGCCTAAACTTAAATTTTCCCTTCATATATCTGTTTTTGTCTTTTTTGTTGCTCTACTCACATAGGTGACTCGTCGTACAATTCTCTAATTTGGTGTTCAATTATGTATATGCTAAAAATCATTGCGTGGATCACGCTCTCATGAGTGTGTTCCTCACGACTGCGTCGAGAAATATACAATTATTATTATTATTATTACTATGAGATATTCCGCATTTACCAACAGATTATGTTAAAACGGTCTCAAAGAAATTAAATATGTTGGAATGCAAAGAATAGCAATAGGTTAATTCGCGTGAACAGATGGTCATAAAAACGGGATATGAACTAGCACGAGAGTCGGTTTTCTTTCATAAAAAATTTCTGAAAATTCAACGAAATGGAAATTTCCTAAAAATTCCCAGCGTAGTCATGAAAAACAATATGTTGCGAACAAGCTCGTTTTCAGTGATTCATCATCAGGCTAAATACATCACATGGAAATTGTATCGAGTCTACTTAAAGTGGCACAAATAATCTCGTCCAAAAATGTATAAAATACGACAAATCTTAATTTGTCTCCCAAAATAATATTCATACTTAACCCATTGACACGTGCTATGAAGCCACATTTGAGGATGCCCAGACGTTTGCTCTTTCAGCAGCCCACATATGTGGACAGGTGAGCATCAAACTTCAGGAAGGGATCTGTAAATACACATAATATATATGATTATGAATAGAGAATTGAAAATGGCCACGTAAGAACTATATACATTTATCAATAATTATGTGGAATCCAGTCGACATAATCAGATGTGCACACGTATGTACATACGGATAAACCAATAAAACTGCTACCATGCAAGTCAACGCATTCACGTTGCTTTCTCTACGCAAACCTACACTTTCATTTCCAAAAATTTATACTTATATCCTGTTCACATGCGAGCTAACTTCAGCATTAATTAGTCTGCCAACGGAATTACCCAGCAACTAATCAAAAAATTCGAGCGTTCAAATTACTTCTTCCCGGGTATGAAAGAAAACCGGCTCCCAAACAGCACGCAATGATAACTGGCCTTTTTCGAACTGTGCGCCCCATGATTATTGCTGCGAAGTGTACGCAACTTTCAGCTCGAATTCTTTCTCCGCTCAAAATCCGAAAACTTTGGCGGATCTCGCAAAATGCTCAAACATTATGGGATTTTGAGTGTCAGGGACAGGTGATATGTTTTCTCGCGTGAGATGTACTTATAAAATCAAGAATGAGAAACGAAACCAGACGATCTATGGGAGAACGTAAAACTGTGAGGTACGACGAACACTACGACATTTGATTTTTTGGCATAACCTGTTATATGACGTTAATAAAAATGTGTTAACTGATGAATTATCTACCACGTGAGAACGGCTGTTATCGAACAACGCAGAAGGAGATCGCATGTCAACTTTTCCTGGTATATGATTACTGCCGAATACAGATGTCGATTTTCTGTGTGCGGTAGGTACGTAGAATGTAAAGATTGTTCAACAACACCGAGAGGTTGCCAGGTGGTCTATCAAACAGAGAGAAGGGAACACTTGCGACTTGATGGTTTAACGTAGGCATGAGACAAGCAGGCTGAAATTCCTTTTTCCCAAGCAGTTTCAGCATTATCAACATTTGCATAGTGGCTTACAACACAAGCAACAACAATGACAACAACACATGTCAGCAGTCACCTTGATAGGGATTATTAGTAACTCTTGCAGGGACTGATATTGTACTGCCGGGCCGATTACAGGCCACATTACACACAATGTCTAACGTTCGCAATCGAGCACGATAAAATCTACTTCACAGAATAGAAAAGCCACGAATCAACAAGAAGCACGTATTAGCACAACTCGGATACCGCAGGCGCCTCCGGCATCGTCTTTGTCCATAAATATATCTGGTTCCCTCGTTCCGCAAATGAGACGCCAATGAGAACTGATCTCACGTTCACTGACCGCTGTCCTCAGCCTCTGGTTGGCCAACTTCTCCAGCCCGGCGCACGGATGCGGCAAGTCCGCGTTTTTGAGAACCTGATGGGAAGCGGAATGGAGTGTATGTAGTGAAAAAAATGTCGGCCCAATGCGTGCTATCACAATATGACAATTCGAATTGCACGCGCGACAACTCATCCATCTGGCGAACGTTAATCCTGATGTGTAACTAGATCCTAACGTCGTTCAATTTTTGAAGCATGTCCTCGCGCAGTCTGCACTTCCTTATTACTCACTGCTGGACCTCTGTTTATGTGTACCCTGGTAACATTAGCAGTTTATCGCCCCGCCATTACACGATCGCTGTGTTTGGTCATGTTCACGGGAATCGTTGGCATCGGCCCTTGTACATTAGTTGGATTCAGTATCAAGGTTAATTTGTTACCTCTGGCATTCACTCAAGCAGAGTTTCTTGCATGTATCCAAGTAAATGGTTGGCGCCAACATGTCTTAGAACCTACCAGACTAGACCACACTTTAGATCTCATTTTTACAACAGGTATCTCCTCTGCTAAAGTATCCGTCCTAGAACGGTTCCCAGGAAGTGATCACAACGTGGTCAACCTCATGTTTGACCTAAAAGCTGTAATAGCATCGAACATAGTAAGTTATCGCCAGATAAAATTAATCGACTGGAATACGTTCGCCACTCTGTTGAGGTCATTGGTGTGGGACACATTCTTTCTGACCTCTGACCCTAGTATAGCAACCGAAGTATTTACAGAACACTTCAGATTTTGTATGAACATTTTAGCCCCGGAAAAATCGAAACGCCGTAGAGTGTGTGGTAAAAACTGGACCCTCACTCCAAAAGAGGAACGTAAGCTCCAAAATCTGAAATCACGATATCGAAAAACACAAGACTTCTCCCTTATTATTCAAATGCACAAAATGTTTGACATGATAGAAACTAGGACCAAAATGCTCCATCAGAATGAAGAAAAACGTGCATTGAACAGCAAAGGGAAGAGCTTTGAGTTGATGCAGTTATTTAAACGCAGAAACTGTACAAGAGACCCTATTATCTCAGTAGTTACATTACAGAACAAAACTACCGTAGATGATCCCGTAACAATCTGCGAAGCCTTCAATTCGTATTTTGCTGCTTCCTTCAACATTGAGGAAAATGTATTGCCCTCACCTCTCCCTGTAAAAACAAACACGTTCCTAAGCCACGTTACTGTTGATGCAGTAAAAATCCGCTCTCAGTTAGCTACTATCAAACCCTCTTACCTACCTGGTCCAGAGGGTATACACCCTGTTGCTCTCAAACACGGAGGGGATGACATCCCTTTCCTTTTGCTTAATATTTATACACTTTCTCTATCGTTAGGTTCCTTCCCACTCCAATGGAAAAATTCTATAATTCAGCCCCGTTACAAAGGTGGCTCACGACAGAACATCAACAATTATCGTCCCATTAACCATACTTCAATTTGTTCCAGAGTATTGGAAAGGATAATAAAATGTCGCATGGTTGAATTCTTATTATCACAAAAGCTTATAAACCTATCCCAGCATGGGTTCCTCAGCAAACGTTCGTGCATGACGTGTCAGCTGGAATTCTTTGATCATGTTACAATATCTGCTGATTCAGGGAATGCAGTTGTTATCATACTCCTGGATATGCAAAAAGCTTTTGATCGTGTGCCTCATAAGCGCCTTCTGATCAAAATGGCATCTTTCGGTATACGTGACCCATTACTTAGCTGGTTTGCTTCATACCTTGTGGACCGCACACAAACAGTGAAAATAGGAGATAACAGCTCAACGCCCAGACCAGTCACCAGCGGAGTGATTCAAGGAAGCGTCCTGGGACCGTTGCTCTTTCTTATGTATATAGATGATATATGTGAAGTTATCAAACATGGCAAACTATTCCTATTCGCTGATGACATCAAACTTGTCTATACTTTTCCTACTGGCGATCTCAATTCTTCTTTAGGAAATATACGGGAAGACATCATGTCATTAGAGTCTTGGTGTCAAACCTGGCTGATGAAATTCTCAGCCAATAAATCCACCATTGTCACACACGGTTGTCATATACCAGAGGACTTTATAAAGCTGGATGGTCATGCTATTCCAACTGCCAACTCAGTCCGCGACCTAGGTATACGTTACTCAAACTCATTCAATTTTGCTGAACACATTTCTTTCCTAGTAGCTAAAACTAAGCGAACGATTGGATACATCAGGCACTCATTCTTTTTTCCTGCAGCTCGACTGCACCTTTATAAGCTGTGCGTACGACCCCAGCTTGAGTACTGCACGTTCATATATAGTCACTTGCGCAAGTCTGATAGGCTAGCTCTGGAAAGTCTCCAACGTGCATTTACGAAAGGTTTAGTGGGTTATCCGCCTTCGTTGAACTACAGAGAACGATGCCAGACGCTTAAACTGGATCCTCTTTGGCTACGGCGTCTCAAGCTAAACCTTGCGCTCATGTATAATCTAGTTTATAGCAATAAATTTAAGGTAAAACTCGCGATTCGCCTTCAACATAGCTCAAAATACAACATCAGGAACAAAGAGTTCACTTTGGCAACTCTTAAATCCCGTAGAAAACTCCGTTTAAATTTTTTCCTAGTGAAATATACTTACATTTGGAACAAACTCCCACATGCAATTAGAACCAGTAAGAATATACATCAATTCAAACGAAGCCTAGAAACTTTCCTAACATTAAAGAACGTCATGTTGATCTTCAAACTCTGCCTGCCTGAAGACGATATCTTTCAAAACGGACCTAATAACATCTAACCATCAGATCTAATCTAATAATAACGGAGGGTGAATCTATACCACAGGATGTAACGCCACACACACTTCGAACCGATCAAAGCTATCAATTTAGCCATTTGAGAAATTCCTCATTTCGAAACTTATCATTTCTCCAGCAGGATAGATCCTGTACACAGCTTTGTCGAAAATTGCAGCTACATAGCAAAACTACATATGGCATCTTAAACATCCCCGTTAGTAGTAACCAAACCATCCCGGTACTCTTACTCCATACTCAACGATTATCAGCTCTGTATAGCTATTAACCACTACGCAATAGCTGTGCAAGTTAAAACGGTTTAGAGAATATATATAACTTAACCTGTTCGCCTCATATGATTACATATAAATACGTGCCTCTTCCTATTCTACAGACAACCTGATAATCTTTCCGTGTTGCTAAACATCTTCCCATTCTACACAACGGCCGGACATACTAAATCGATATCGGAATTCGGCTGTAGTCATATACTAGGATAATCTGTGAATTGGTCACTTTTCGCGTTATACGACAACAATTATTTGTTAGAGATATATATTTTACTAATTAGCACAAAATTGTAAATGTTATATAAAGGATTTAGCCAGAAAATGTCAGACTCCATCATTCGTCATACTTCACATGACCATTTTACGTTCTTCTGCTTATCACGTAATTTTGCCTTTCATTCTTGATTCTACGGTAAATTCCAATGCGAGACAACATTCCACAACGTTCGGAGAATCAAAATCCTGTACTGGTTGGGCAATTCGTGAAATTCCGTCGATTTGAGGAAATAACGGAGTCCAGTCCAGAAGATCGTCCAGTCCTCCGGAAAAATTGGTACCCACCTATCTTCCCTCATCTTCCCAAAAATTTCTACGTATTTTTCCGAAGCCATCCATATCAACTAATGGCGAAATTCTTCGACTATTCATTTTCTCCATCCTGAAAAATCCTTTTTCTGGCATGACCTTGAATATAAGGCCAACGTTAGCCCTGTGAAGCAACAATTGATATAACAGCTTAACATTTCTTATCGAATATTGATAATTTTGAGAACT
Source organism: Paragonimus westermani (assembly GCA_008508345.1). Taxonomy (NCBI): domain Eukaryota; kingdom Metazoa; phylum Platyhelminthes; class Trematoda; order Plagiorchiida; family Troglotrematidae; genus Paragonimus; species Paragonimus westermani. The sequence continues at coordinate 279,327 of QNGE01000308.1, forward strand.
ATTGTTTCAGAAGCAAGTGAGCCCTCTGCCTCTTCATAAATCAGAGTTTTTCTTCCTTATTTTGTCCGTTTTATTACTCTATTTCCATAATTGGTGTCTTGTACAATTAACAATTATGTGTACGTTATGTAGTCACGTTGAAATGTGAGTACTGATCACGCTTATCTGGGCGTGTTTCTCACGAATGGGTTGAGAAATATACCATAATAATAATAATAATAATAATAATAATAATAATAATAATAATAATAATAATAATAATAATAATAATAATAATATAGTTTTTATTACTTTGTTGTATTTTATTTCCCTATTGATAAGAACACTGCCGTTATTGTCGTCTTACTTTCTGGATTGAAGCTGGTTGCTTAATAGGTCCAAAACCTACAGACGCTCGCCATATTACAGAAGTGACTGTTCTAGATAGGGTTCATCGACAGGCGTTGTCAATAGGCCAAGCTTAGCTCCGGGAATTAGCAAAGGTCTAAGATTAACACCGATAACTTAACGACATCCACATGGATGTCACTGGCATAAGTGAGTGAGAAGATCTCGCTACAGTAACTGGGATGCCGTTTCGGCGGCGCAACATTGAGGAGTACGGAGTAATCTTGACTAAGTACTTCTACTACCACTTCAGTCGGCCACAAAAGAGCTGCAGAGAGTAAACCATTCTATTGGTAGTGCATTCACTGCCACTGATGCGCATTTCATACGAAAACCTGTAACGCACACTGAGATGAGTGCAACAAAGGCGAGTAATTTCAAGTGATATGCACGAATGCTCACAGTAAAACCAGGCAAATGTGAGAGTCAACTAGCAATGTAGTTGTGCCGGAAAGTTAGCTGCAACTCACGTATGAAAAGCGCTGGAACAGCATTTCAAATTTTGTGCAAGTAGAAAAAAATGTGGTGTTTTAAAAACACTTTTTAAACGGTGATGTAAATAGGTTTGGAGTGAAAATTAAGGCAGTATCACGAAAGTATTCAGAAAAGTCGAACAAAGAGAGCTGAGCAACAGTTAACCTCGCACGCTGCGGGAAATTCCAAAAACAAGATTACCAAGTAGGGGGAATCGGGAGAATTTGAAATCTGTTCCGGCATCTGTTCGACGATTTTTCTCGGCTTGGTCGCGCCCCGTTTCATGAAGGTTCATCACAGTAGAACGCTATCACTGTCATCGGTCATTTTTGCTCGTACTTTCCACCTGCAGTTCATTGAAAGTTCTGCCGTAAGATCGAGAGTACAAACGCTTAAGTTAAACTTTACTGCACCTAATATTCACCAGTGCCATGGAAGTTAGCAAGTAGCACGACAACCACATGCTGGACGAGGGATAATACGAAAATATTATCTGTACTTTGACCCCTGCAATGTGTGGAGGGCCGATAGGCATCAGTTTACTCCACCTCGATCCGGTTCAATTCATCTCACCCTATCCCTCCCCGATTTACCTCAGCTCGCAGGGCTAATAAATGGTAGCTATTTGATGCCAGGTCTCATTACAAAAGGTTGCTGAGGTCCTTATATGTTGCGGCTAGTACGGTTTAATCATCAAAGATAGCAGCGTAAGACATTGTGTCAGAGAGCATAAGACTGACTTAAATTGTTTGGAATCACCTTCATCTGATCAGGATTACAAACAGAAATGACACCAGCTTTCATGCAACCGTAAGCAAATTCGTGCCCCTGCATGTCTGGCTGGTTGTACGATCATCATCATCATCATCATCATCATCATCATCATCATCATCATCATCATCATCATCATCATCATCATCATCATCATCATCATCATCATCATCATCATCATCATCAT
>QNGE01000308.1:284049-321882 GCA_008508345.1 Paragonimus westermani
TCGCGTCTCCGACACACAGCACACATCAAGCTCCAGACTTGAGAGAGTGCTTGCCAGAGCAGCTTGCTGACCGACATGTCAGAGAGTGCGGACATAGAAGGCACCAATATTTACAAGTTGTCTTGGCCTCAGAAGCAATTATTTCCCGAAGGCACATGGGGTGAAATGTTAGGAGAAATTCGTGGACGATTAGTAATTTCACTGTCGACAGAACGATAATTTGTGATGCTTCCCGGTCCTTTATGCCGCGGAAGTGTGTTGACTTTAGGGACACCACCCGGTGCCTCTGACTCAAAAGTCTGACCTGCGATACAACAGGATATAGGGTTTTTTTGAGGGACCTTACCCGGAGCCAACGACTCATGAGTCCGACTCACTTGGCAGTGAGGGGCTTGCCTAGCCCGAGGGCGCAGTGAATAAGACAATAATGTCTGATTCTGAACACTGCTGCGCGCAGCGGATGTACTCGAAGCTACATCGGGCTTTTGAGGGATATCTAATGTTTTTCGACCCTATTGGATAATACGCCGGCAGTCATGGTCAACCGTTGGGCGATCGGAGTGCTCTTTGTTTAAGGGTACCTTTTCTAACCCCCTTCTTCCTGATACGGAAGACCGCAGTGCCGCAACTATAAAAATAGTTCTGCTGTATGCCCATAGGATCGTGCCTCACTGCCTAAGCACTCCTACGCGGTCAGCAGTGCGACATACAATCCTATGAGTGTAACTGCTTTTCGTCTGACTGCTCCCCTTTGGCCTGTCTGACAAGGTTGCACCTGGAAGGACCGGAGTCCTAGTCAGCATAGCCCGCCGGATCAAAACAGTACACAAGCCCGACCACCACGTCAAGGTAGCAGTATAGGTCGGTGGTTGTAAGATCGGAAGGGAATCTAAAAAGAAATCGAACAAGCAAATCGGTAAAAAGTTTTAAATAGTCCATGGACTATCACAAAGTGGTCGTCAAAGTTGAGGAAGTAGGGTTCCGTTGAGTTAAAATTTATCGCTGCCTTTACGTCAGATGGCAATTTTCTAACTCGTGTTTGAAGTCTGAAATGGCAATATCCGAGACAATCTTGGTTGAAAATAGTTTACAGACGATCACAATTTGATACTGTTTAGCCTAAGAACGAGTAGCATTTCCGGCTGCTTTCCTTATGACCTGTCATTCCTGTCTTCTGATTGATGTGTTTTTACTGCGAGCAAACGGCTGAAGTCCGGACGCAGAGGATTCATGCGCAACTTTGATGACATCTCTTGGTCACCTCGTCTGGCATTTTTTCAAGTAGGGGTTCAGGGTGCAGAAGTTTGCTGAAATTCACCAGTCCCCAAGACTGTATGAAGGAAGCTGTAAGTGTTCACTGGAATCCAATATGATCTTGATGTTTCTACCAAAATGAGAACGTCTAGCCTGTACACTTTGCTTGAAATTTAGCCTTGCGTGTGCCTTAAACAAAGGTAGGCACGCTGGTGGGCTCTTCAGTGTTATTGCTCTCTTCCGTGAGTAGAACGCTTCAAACGTACACTGAACTGTAACCTTGGATTCTCCGTTAACTCACATTGCTGAGCGCTTCAGCTTGATAGTTCTCTGCGTGCGGGCTAATTGTCCGGACATCCTATCAATGTGACTAGGTCTTGCATGATAACTCCCTTAAGTTTGAAATTCAGTGGCATTCGGCGAGAGCTCGAAACTAGCAATGAGCTGATGAAGCTTATTGAAGTACGGTGGCGTGAAGACCTATTACGGGCATCCGGCCAGTTTTAGATATGACACCAGTTGCTGGTTCCTTTCCGTCAACTGTTAACGTAGATGAGGAACGGCGACGGATACACAACCGTCCCTATTGGCATATACAGTATGGGATTCGGTGTTACCAACCTGGTAGCATAGGTCTCATATTTGTACTAACGCTCACGTCCGTGGTAAAACTTCCGAAGCAAATGTTATTAGCCCTTAATTTCAACCCCAGAAATCGCCGATTTGTCGGATATGACGGCTCCTCAGGGGCTAATTAGAAGACGTGAATATCTTTCATCCTGGGTCATGGAGTGATTCTTTTGGAAATGATATCAGGTTTGAATTGCGCGATCGTTTGGCTGGAAGGCCGTAGTGATGAGCCGTTATTAGCCCACACTTAGTGAAGTGGTACACGACCACGATGCATAACATTCTTTCGATCACTTCCAGAATAGCTGTTGTTAGTTTAAGGCCACTTTGAAAGACCTCCCTCTCTCCCATCGACCTTGAGCTTGACAGCAGCCTAATCCAGTCAACGGGTAGGCTGTCTTCACTTGGCCATTTATCGAATGGATCAGTCAGTGGGGTTGATGAATAGTTTCGGATTGGACCGGCGAAGGTAATCCGTTCAGTTCAGTTGAGTTCAGCTCGGACCAGTTTAGCTCAGTTTACTTGCATTCACTACGGCGTGGGTTTGATTTACTTTTGCTTGATCCAGTTGAGGTTAATTTGTTCTAACCCCATTCAGTTGCAGTTTGCACAACTGTTTGAGTGTTACCGTTAATTCTGTGCAACTTCTTTCACATGTAAGTATTTTAGAGTTTCCCTTCAGTATAACCAGTAGGTTATGTTCACTAAATAAACTGTATGATGCTAAAGTGTGAAATATGGCTGATGGAAATTTTCGCTAGTGAAGTAACTGCGAATCCCATACTCAATAGAGTGGTTCAAATTTGAAAGTACGCTGCAGCTCTCGTTTTGTTTCCGTTTCTGTAATTGTTCTGCATTGAGTTCCTGAGGTGTTTAGGCACCTTATGAAAGTTTTGTGTCGCGAAACAACTTCGTCTGCCAAATATTTTCCGGTTAATAGCCTGCAAATAAGGTGACATAGAGCCTGGTTATCACCCTATTGGTAGCTCCTTCCTAAGTCCGTTATCCGTGCAATGCGAAATATGTAGCAAACGATGTTACCACTCGTGTGAACATTTATACACAGAACTTTACAAACATAACGAGGAATACCTTGACATTTGCGGGGTCGGCGTATAATGCAAAGCCAGGGGGAAATGATTACTCGGACCTCCAAGTAGATCGTAGTCCGCCGTAGTTGATTTACAAAATTCGAGTTTCGGCACACTCCTCCAAGTGAAACCAACAACTAAACTCAAATTTTGGTTCTCGCAAAAACAGTAAATGAACAGCAAGGAATTTCGGAAAGAAATGAGTGCAGTCCAGCTGCTTTCTACACTTTTCTCGTGCGCCTTACACTGGGGGTAATCAGCCAGTACGTTCTGCGCCATCTACATCAAGGAGATTGGCCTTAAGAACCATATCACGGTATCCAAAAACATCAGAATATTAGTGGGACTGCTCAGGTACCACAGGCAAAACAAGAGCAAGTTATTAACAGAACTATAGTGCCAGAGAAATCGGTAAGTTCTTCGACAGATTGGAGGATGAAAGAATCTTGTAGGATACCCAGAGACTATCATATACATCAAATTCTTAGCAGCTCAACATGCGTGAGCGCGGTTCTTGCGCGGGTGTAGCAACATGTAGGTCGCCTACGAAATGTGGCAGCCGGACAAAAATAAACCTTTTATGAGGCTGCCCATGCAGAGGTAGGAGCCTAACTATTCACGTCCCCGAAAGGGTCACACAAGGCTAGAAGCATAGGAGATCCTCAGCACGATCCTTATCAGCTGTGTTCCACGAAACGCTGGACCATTCACAGCAAAGTACTAGCCTCCGAAGTACGGATTCGGTAAGTGAGCTGTAACTAACTCACAGACGAGTCGTCCCAGGCCGCTCATAATAGAAATTTAGGGCCGCAGCGTTCGAGACCTGGTATTCACTCAAACTGGCATGATGACTCAAGGATGCCAAACGTGAATACTGCAATGGAAACGGCCGTGAATTGCAAACTCGACTTATATGTTGCAATTTCCATTGCACAGAAAACCAGAAGCGAATTTGGTGACCCGAACCAGGGTCAAGAATTCCATTACAGTTGCAACAGAGCAAGACGATGGCGCAGCATCCCGGGACAGCCAACCACGGAGGAGAAAGAAGGATTTGAATTTGTCTGATCTCAACCCTCACATGCCAAAAAACTAGCTTACACTTCGGAAGAAACCATCGAGGAAATAGATGCGACTGAAATGCGGAGCAGTCAGGAAACTAGTCCATTCGACTGAAGGGTATGCTGTCAAATACGTGCAGCCAACTCGATAAGAGACAAGCAGTGGTTCACTCAATGAACATTTGCTTGCTCTGTGGAGCATAGCTGGAAGAAGAAAGTAGATTTGGGAGAGTTAGCATGTGGGTTCTAGGGATATCAAATTAGGCATTGCAATGTCATTGGAAATGGTCAACTCTTGCTGATCCGCAACTGAGAAAGCCGCCGCCCGTGGACTCTAACTGGATTTGCTTGAGCAATCAAACCGCCGTCGACCTCATTTACGCCTGGTCCCAGTGATATTTATCGGAGTATATCGAAATCCAGAGCAGAGCGTTCCCAGACAGCTTGCCGTACAGGCTATTGTCCACCTGTTCGGGGCGACTTTAATGCTCAGAACGTTAACAAGCCCACGGAACCTGTTGGTGATGAGGGCATTTTGCGGATCGATTTCACATAAACGCATCATACTGGTGTGGTAAAATGATTTGAGCTTGGTTATCTAGCCTCGACGATATAGTCATTGTAACCCGTCTCAGAGACGAAACCACAAACCTATCATCTACAGTACAGCTGAGAAAGAAGATCACGATGATTTGCCCCTCACTTGAAAGTTCACTCCTGGTAATTCCGGCATAAAAGTCGTAACTTTTTCACCGGTTTGACCGTAATAAAACTAGCTGACCTGAACTCAATGAATTTGCATAGGGGGCGTCGACAGTTTGCGGCCAAACTAGGTTAGCAGCTTTCGATCTCTCACAGGAAGAATCACCCCTTAACTACTGTTCAGAAGAAAGGGGCGATAGCCTTGAGGTTTTCTCAGCGTCAAGAGATTGCTCCAGTATGACGAAATGATTCAGAAGAAGTACTCAACAAAGGAGGTCTGAATGCTCTTTAGTATAAAAAATAAGTTCGGAAAGAAACAAATAGGGTAGTAAGATGTGCGCAACTCCTGTCTGAGATCAACCAGGCATGTAGCATTTAACAGAATCCCTAAACTGTGTCGTCCGGCACTTCTTAGCAAAAGGAGTTGATACCACACTTCATACACAGGAAAGATTATATCGACTGACAAGTGAGTAGCGTACGCGTCATCAGTGGTCATCATTTGGGCAATGAAGTGTCTGAACACCTCTTTATCTCAACGGCGCAACCATGGCAAATGAAAACAATGCGATCCAAGGAGTTCAGCAGCTGCATACCAGCTGAACACCACAAATTTCGCAGGGCAGAACAACGTCCACTCGGCCATCATAAAACCCCTGGTCAAATGGGTGGTGTCGACCTTTACTTACAATTTCAGTGTCACGCTGATGGTCCATGGGGAAGACGATGACTACATTTTCCTATGTAAAAATTTAGATGGAAGCGTTTTCACGGCGTAAAATCAATCACGAAGTCCAGTATGCTGCACTTACCAGGAGGAAGCAAAATATTTCTCAAGGCGGAAGTGCATATTTGAGCGGTGTTAGGTTTGACTGATTTTTCTTATCACAACACACTTGTTAAACTTTATAAACCTTATGCATTTGCCCTTAAATATGTAGTTTAGTATTTCGTGGTTAGCTTAAAGAACATATATTCTCCCCTCTGAGTAAACGCCTAATTCGTTTCGATCATGAAACGCCATACCGGCGAACTATAAAATTACCGGCAAACTTTCAATGTTCATCTTCGATTGTTGACGCGGCTTGAGATGTAGCTTTCTGTGTGCGTTTTTAGTATTCATTCAACGTTAAGTAAGTAAGTCAGAAGCGGCAAATTTTCATTGTTCATGGTGACTGGTACGATTGAGGCATGCAACTGAGGGTTTAACACAATTTCTTGCTTATATAATGGTACCGTAGTACCTTTTATCAAGATCTCTTCCTAAACTCGGTGTTTGTTTTTTTCCGCGCGTTACTCGAAGACGGTTCGGTCGTCCACTTCTTCCGCTCAGGCTACCACGGATGCTGCGAGGCACGCGAGCATTGTATCCACTGAAGTCTTGCACCCTGGCATAGTCCGCCCCAGTCCGGAATTTTGTGCCCAAGTATGATCATCGCATCGCAAAAGAGCATTAACGTCGACGAAAATTACAAACCCCCGTCACGCGCGTGGCATGGGGTAGAATGAGTATTGAATCGGGTTTAAGCCGAGTCAGGCGTAGTCATATGACTCACTAGACATTTTCGCCAACATCCAAAGGCGGAGGATGTTGCCTCTCTCCGAAACGATTGATGAAGAGGCGCTCGCAGAAACAGACTCAACATGATACTAATCGAATAACTACACAGGAAGGTTGGAGTTATCACCTCGAGTGGAAAAATCTTCAGAAGCTGACCATATAATGTACCCGTAGGTCAAATTCGACGACTAGTACCCCTCAGCAATGGAGGCTCACAAAACAGATTACACGTCAGTCAAAGAAATGGCGGGTGGTTGGATGAGAGCAAGACGAATGTCCGCATTTCGGAAAGGAAAAGAATCGTAAGTTATTCTAGGAAAATGTTGGGAGAAAATGCTCCATACTGATGTTCAGGATTGTATAGGGCTCAAGCTGAATAACAGTTATGAAAAAGGTAACAATGGCTGAAGTAAGGATTATATGGTCGATGCAGCTTGTTAAGGGAAGACAGTAATGCTTAGGGCCACGTTTGAATATCAGTCGATTAATGAGCAGCAATTCAAAAATGACGCAACCGACAATAACAAAGTCAACAGGGTCTATACTACCAAGCCCGACTAAGGTCGGGCGACGAAAAATAAGAGGAGGCACTATAGATATATGTAAATTAACTCCCTGTGCAAACAGAAGTTCCAACCTACTGGTTTGTAATGCAACAGTGTCGAGGTCACAGGTTCACAGTCGGTCCACAATCGGCAAAAATGGAATCCGTCCTCCGGTATGGTTGTCGAGGGCTCCCAATATAAAAGACTCCATCGGCTGAGGCCTAAGCGCCTAATGGCTTAGTATACAAACTACTGTAGCATCAGCAAAAACAGGAACAGGTCAGTAACCCTAGCCGGTTGTTGCAACGTGACTGCCATCACAGGAGTTTAGCTCAGACCAAATACACATTACGATAGGTCCTATCCGGAGGCAGAAAGAAGGGGTGCTACCTTCAATTGCCGAAAGATATATGCCGCTGCGGGACTCCTGTCAGTTCTTCGAACACTTAGCCACCAGGAAGTGTAATGAAGTTGGGCACACAGATCGTAGCTCAGTGTCACATGCTACCAAGGGTGCGCAGTTCATATCTCCTATGAGCCTCATTATCGCTGAACCGTACTTCCCGCTAATTCCTGAAGATTCCAACGCCACTAGCATCAAATAGGAGGAAAGAATCAGATTCTGTGGGAGGTTTCCGGGGCAGACGTGATACAATCCTCCACAACAACATGCCGATTCAGCACGCGGGACGTAACTGACGTTTGAGAATAACGAAGGTCCCTCACTGCTTGATCTAGTGGTGAGTAGAAATGAAAAGAGGTTACTTCGCCTAGTATGGATGTTTGTCTTGTTAAAAATGTCTGTTTGCATCCAACCTCAGGAGATTTGAAGTAGACGTCTTGATCCTAGTTGCGAAGCCTCCAAATAGCAGTCATCCGTCAGGCACCACAGATGAGACCGGTAGCTGATTGAACGAAGTTTGCGCTCTGTCACTGATCAGAAGTCACTCACATGGCAAACCGCGCGGCTAACAGCTATAATACGTAGGGCACATAGATGAAAAAGATAATGTGGCTAGCTTTAAGAAAAAGTGCTCTCAAGTGGTTTTTACTCGATGTTTGTGTAGGCGACCGCATTGTCAAACTGTAGAATAATGCATCAGCTGCTTACTGATCAGCGCTGGCCGGAGGTGTCAGGGTTAATGCAAAGTTGTACTACGCAGATGTCCGATCTAGGCCAGTGATGCGCACGGAGATGGGTGGTCTCAGGCTCTCTGGTGGCAACCTGTTCAAAGTTGCTTATGTGAAGGCGGAATATTTGGCGTTGTGATTTAAAGGAGTCCACCTGAACGATAAGCAGCGAGACCGTATCGTGGGTTGGCCTTCTGTACTGATCGAAGAATTGACTCCCTGGGCCGGATGATGTTCGTGCAGCCACCCTACGTCAGCTAGCCAGTGTATTATCCGTTTCAGTAACGAACCAACCTAACCAATCTATCAAAGGAGGTAAAATGGTCCAGGATAGGCGTGAGGCAAATATAATAGTTCTATACAAAGATATCACTCTATTTGACTTGATAAGGCTTTCAGATTGGTCAACATAATGGAATTTACCTCTCAGTCCTGAGAAATGTCTGCATGTGTTCAAAGACGGTAACAGTTCCATTCGTAGACAGATTCGTATTCCGAGTAGTCCGAGCTCACCAACGCAAGTTACTGAAGTTGCAGATTTCGAGGTTCTGACCAAAGGAACTTCAAACCTGCAGCGTGGTGCGCTTTGGTGGCAACGAAAGCCAGTGGCTTACTTCTTCATTTCATGAGAACCATCTCATCCACAGGGCCGGATGTACAGACTCCGCTGTACAAGGCCTTCGTTGGGCTTCATTTGGCGTATTGTATCCAGGCTTGTAGTTCAAGTAAACCGGAGGATAGACAACGTGTTGAAATTGGCAGAGGTTTGCTACCAGACTGATGCGAGGCGTGAAGCACAGACTATATTAGTTGGCTGAAAGCTCAACCTATTCTCCCTTGAACGAAGAAGACCTCTTGGAGACATGGAAGATTTCAAGATTCTATGAGTATTAATGATTTACCAGCTACTACAATTTTTCATTCGATGAAGATCCATAAGTTGGGAACAAATAAGGGGGCCCGCATCCCATTCTTCTCCCACAGATTGGTCAACGCGTGGAGCAGGCTAATAGTCATAAACAGCTGAAACCTCTCACTGCATACTCACCACTTCGCTTTAGAATACTGAGCCTTCCCTCTCCTCTTCCGCTTAGTAGTACCGTAGATCAGTCTCACTTCAACAGTGTCAACCGTAGAAAACCTTCATAATTTATCCTCTTCTTTCATTTTTCGATAGCTCATGACAGCCCCCTAATTACGACCGATCGGAAGATACGAAACGTAAGCTGAGACCGCACTAGCAGAAATGTCCACAGCCCTAGTATTTAGCCAAATTTCGTATACATACTTCTGTTTAAAAAGAAGATCGTACTGAACAGGCTACAACAGAGACACCGGGCCGAAATAAAGAGGTAATGGCTCCAAAACTATTCGAAAATTCTTTTCTAAAAAAACAAAAACAGAGAAACCGGCACATGCTACCGTTCCGAATGCTAAAAATTGGTCCTGTTAGACTATGCACTGAGAGATGAGGGCTTTAGAATTCGGCCCACTTTTCCTTATTACTCAACAACTCACATCACAATATTAGTGAGTTCATGTGCCACTACTGGGTAGCCGGGGATTTCAAATGGGCTGATCTCTCCACAAAAGTGTAAAGCCTGTTTCCAGTGTGCAGGCGTTAAGTGAGTACGCACACTACATTAACGTTTCCAGAGTTAATCACAACGATTACCAGACGGGAAATGAGAATAAGAATAACGGGGGGACCAACGTATATTACAAAGAAATTATAATAGGTCTCAAGCAGTGCTTAACGGCACCAATACGCCGATGTTATTGGGAGGCGGGAGATTTGACCGTTGGGCATGATAACAAGTGTAATGCGCGACGAAGTCGAAGCATTGAGGAACGGCGTCTCTATGAAGGACGAAGAACTATAAGAATCTGGATTGGTAACAAAAACCGAAAACCATGGGCCAGAGGCCCAGTAAGTAATGCGCACAGCTTACTCAGACAGTAACCAAAATGGCGTCAACTACACGACAGCGTAATGCGCCACACTGCTCTCGCCTTAGAGAAGAGCACTGTACTCAATGCGCCGTGACAACCGTTCGGATGACCACTTCAACTTGTTGCACTAGGATAGTTGATCGAGGTGGTGGGACCTGTGTGAAATGGACCCTGTAACCAACAACAAACGCGACGACGAAGAACAACTACGAAAGCAACATGGCGTCAACTACATGACAGCGAAGTGATTTACACTAGCCGGAATTGTGTATGGCGCCATTGGCGCATGTAGGCCGAAAAATCCACGAACAAACAAACGCGGTCGCATATGTAACGCGCATCCGAAACCCGCCAGCGCTCACGAATTAAATTTGAGTTGTGTGACGGGGCGTGCTGCTGTGTTGTCGGTGCCGTTTTAGCTTTCGATTGTGTAAGTCGTGTGCATGGCTTACTGGGCCTTCGGCTCATGTTTGTTCGTATTCTTTCTCTTTTCAGAACTGTTGCTCGAACCCCTACTTCGGAAGAGCGCTGTCCCCTGGTGCGTCCACGTTGCCCGAAGGTTGGTCCGCGAAGTCATGGCATCCAGAGTAGAGTCGGCTGGCCTGCATGTTACACATACAGCAAACGGACGAAACCGTGAGACCTTACGAACCCAAATGCAATGTGAGTTAGGAGTTTAGGAAGAGGTCTACGCACTGTACAGCAGTCGGAACGAGGTTATCTCCAGGGAGCTACAAGCGGAACATTAGTGTTTCCGACAGAATCATGCAGCTAGAGTGTTACGGATCTGCCGCCTTCGAATCTGAGTATAGCATGTACAGCTGAAGGACCATATGAGTATCATCTGTTGTATCAAAACGAGTGTATACGCACGCAAGTCATTTCTGTGCGGTTGTCCTCAATCTAGTACCGAGCGCGCGCGCAAGTTTTTTCTCGCTCTATTGTTTCTCTCTCCTCTGTAGCGTCGTGTACACTATTTTCTGATTCATGTTTTCTATCGTTATTCATGCCTCTTTATCTTCTGTAACCTCGCATGTACACATGATGTTTGAACGAGGTTAATCGATACACAGAGCAATCAATAATTTAAAATATTACTCTTCCGAGTTCGCGAGTTCCGCTTTCTGTTCGCGTTCAGGGTTGGTGTCGTACAGATCTTTGGGAGAGTTAGAATTCGGCGGAATCCACCGTTTCGTTCGACAAATTTATTTGTTTATTTATCTGTCGTTGGAATTATCTCGGTCGTGACATCGAGACTATCTGGGGTACACACGACAAGTAGTATCAGTGAGAATCCTCATTTGGTGCAGTGGAACACTAAACCAACGTGCCTCTACGAACTACTGTGAGTTATTTGTTTCCTTTTTCATCAGATTTCGACTTCCTAATCACACCTGAGTTTCCATATGCTGATTAGATCCACTGCATTTGTGAGCCCGCTTATTTTTTCTTCCGAACTGCGTTTCTATCCACTTTTTGTCACCATTAGCAATGCTTGACGACACTGCAGGCATTGACATTAAAACCGAGCACAACGTTGCTTTGAAATTGCCTGAGTACAGCGCCCAAAACCCTCGATTCCATCAGATTGAGGCTGTTTTTACCACCAGGTGGATAACCTCAGAGAAAAATAAGATTTTCATACGTGGTACAGTCACTTCCTTTTGATGTCGCAGCTGAAGTGTAAGACCTGTTGGAATCAATCCCAGCTGATTTTCCCTATACTATTTTAAAAGACGTCATCATTAAACGCACTGGGAAGTCAGATGCAAAACTCCTACATGATTTGTTCAATTCGGTCGAGTTGGGTGAACGGTCTCCATCTGAACCGTCACGTTATATGGGAGGTCTTTTTGGCCCGCGGAAGCTTGACGATGCTATTTTGAAACAGTTATGGGCCGAAAAACTGCCATTCGCGGTACAACACATTTTGGCTGCCATGGATAAAGAGAGCTCACTCGACAAATTAGCAGCCCTTGCGGACAAAGTAGCAGAGACTTTCCCTTCACAGCCAGAGTGTACCACGGCCATAACCATTCCCAAGTCACCCTCTTCAGCCCCGACAACTGATGATAGCCTGAAACTTTTGATGGAGGAAATGTGCCACCGTGTGGACAATATGGCCATGTAAATTAACGTACTGAAGAAGCAACCACTTAAAAGCCGTACACGATCCAACTCTCGCACTAGACCAAGGTGGTGCTGGTATCACCAAAACTTTCGGGACAAAGCAAAGAAGTGCACACCGCCATGCACATTTCGAACTCGCCACGCGTCACCGTCAAACCGGAAGACCAGCCAGTAACGGCGATGACTGTTGCTGGCCAAGCAGGTACTGGTCGCCTATTTTTCATCAGGGGCCGGCCGACCGGCTTGCGGTTTCTTATCAATACAGGAGCCGAGCTCAGTGTCATTCTTCCGCAACCAAATGCACGACTTCAGTCAGTCCAGTACACCTTACAGTCCGCGAATCAAAGTCGCATCAAAACTTTCGGGAAACGCTCACTCACTGCCGATGTTGGTCTCCGGCGCTGTCTCCGTCGGATATTCCTGCTTGCCGACGTCCAAACGCCACTCATCGGTGCCGACTTCCTGGCACACTTTAACCCTTCCGTTGATGCCAAGAGGCGTAAGCTAATTGACAACACTTCCGCCTGCACAGTAGATGGTGTTTAATCGACGACAGCGTCAATCGGCATCCGACCCGCTCGTCCACCAACACTGTCTTTTGCAGCATTGTTGAAAGATCTTCCTTCGTTAACTCTGCCGTGCTCAAATACCGAGACGGTTAAGCACAGTGTGGAACATCACATTACAACTCGCCGTCATCCGGTTTTCGCCCGTCCACGCCGTCTACATCCAGATAAACTCAAAATGGCCAAAACTGAATTCGAACGTATGCTTCAGTTGGGCATAATTCGACCTTCGAACAGCCGTTGGGCAACACCGCTACACATGGTACCTAAAAAGTCTCCAGGTGATTAGAGACTCTGCGGTGATTACCGTGCTCACAACAACTGCAGAATCCCGGACAGGTAACCTATACCCCATATACACGACTTTTCGTTAGGACTCGCTGGCGCTACCATCTTCTCTAAATTAGACCTTGTACGCGCCTATTATCACATCCCTGTCGCGAAGGAAGATATTTCAAAGATAGCCGTTACAACATCTCTCGGACTTTTTGAATACACAAGCATGCCATTCGGGCTCCGTAATGCGGCTCAAACATTTCAACGATTCATGGACGAGGTATTACGCGGACTCCGTTTTGCGTACGTCTACATCGATGATGTTTTGATCGCCAGCCAGTCGAACAAGGAACACCTTTCCCACCTTCATGCTGTTTTTGGGCGTTTCGCGCAATATGATATTAAAATCAACATCGACAAGTGTGCCTTCGGAGTTAACTCATCGGATTTCCTGGGACATCGCATCGACCCAACCGGCACCACACCTCTGCCAGATAGAGTTGAGTCTGTTTCGACTTTCCCGACTCCCACTACAATGATACAACTCCGACAATTTCTCGGCATACTCAACTACTATCGACGTTTCATTCCCCATTGCGCGGACATTGGAAAACCTCTAACTGACCTAGATGACTCTAAATGCAAGTCAGTTGAATTGTCACCTGAAGCCAAAGCAGCTTCCTCGACAGCAATGGAAGCCTTATGTCATGCCACAAAACTGTGCTTCATCACTTGCGACCAAACACTCGTCTCATTCTCACTACAGATGCATCAAACGCCGCCGTCGGCGCGGTCTTGAAACAGTCTGTGAATGGTGAACAGCAACCCCTGGCCATTTTCTCGCAAAAGTTGCAACCAGCACAGACTGAGTACAGCACCTTTGGACGTGAATTGCTGGCCATTTATTTGGCGATCCGTTACTCTCGGCATCTTTTGGAAGGTCGACATTTTGTCGTGCAAACCGATCATAAGCCTTTAACATTTGCTTTTCAGGCTAAACCTGATCGGTACTCTCCGCGCAAAATCAGACAGTTGGACTACATCTCCCAATTCATCACGGACATCCGACACCTACGTAGTGATGCCAATATCGTAGCTGATACATTATCACGATCTGACGTCAACTCAGTCCAATCACCTCCTTCCTTCGATTTGTCTCAAATGGCCGCAGCCCAGCAGTGCAGTGAAGGCATGAAGGACGCTTTCATCTGTAAGTCCTGGAAATTGTCTACCATCCTTTAACCGACGCAAGCTGGCGACATTTTGTGTGATACTTCAACGGATACACCCAGACCTTTCGTTCCACTTCCTTCCCGACGTACTGTTTTCAATCATTTCCACCGTTCATCTCATCCCGGAAAACGCGGCACACTGAAATTGATTGCACAACGCTTTGTTTGGCCCTCTCTGAACAAAGACGTTCGCCTTTGGACACAACAATGTCTAGAGTGCCAGAGGAGTAAAGTGCATAAGCATACGGTTACCACACCAGGCACATTCTCCAAAGCGGACGCCCATTTTTCCCATGTGCATCTTGACATCGTTGGCCCACTACAACCCTCCAACGATTGTACGCATATACTGACTGCAATCGACCGTTTTACCCATTGGCCTTTAGCTGTGCCCATCAGAGATATTTCAGCAGAGACAGTCGCTAAAAATTTTTCAGAACACTGGATCGCTAATTTTGGTGTGCCATCTACAACTACTACGGATCGAGGCACCCAGTTCCAGTCTTCTCTTTTCCGCAATTTCACGCAGTTACTGGGTTGCTCGCACACCAAAACGACAGCATACCACCCTTGTGCTAACGGTTTAGTCGGGCGTTATCACCGACAACTGAAAGTCTCGATAACCGCTCAGTCCGACGCAACGAAGTGGAGTGAACGTCTACCACTCATTCTCCTCGGAATCCGGTCTACCGTTAAAGAGGTCGTTGGCTGTACTACCTCTGAGTTAGTTTACGGTATCAACTTGCATCTCCCAGGAGAACTGCTTCAACCCTCGAATCACCCAGACCCAGGCACGGAGTACATTTCACGTTTACGACAGCACATGTCCAGCCTTCGTTTCATACCGACCCGTAAACATTGGCGCCGAGAACAAAAATCTCCAGATTTGTTCACGTACAAATTCGTGTTTTTGCGCCAAGACGCCACCAAGAAACCGTTACATCCACGATACCTCGGCCCCTTCAAATTGGTTAAACGGTACGGGAAATTCTCCATTATTGAAAAGTCTTGACGGAGTGAATCGGTATCCACTGACCGGCTGAAACCAGCCTACACAGAACAAGATGTTGACCCACCTGAACCGACGTTAACTGAGAGCAACCTCTCTCCATCCCCAACAGTATTACACCCCGCTGCTGCTCAGCTCCCTTGTTCCTCTGAACAACGTATCACACGTAGAGGGCGATCTGTACATTGGCAGAAACATCTAACAGATTACAGTACATGATATGACTATCGAGCGTTTGGTTTGTTTTCTCTTCACTGCCAATCTTTCGTCGTGTTTTTAACCCACAAACGCTCTGGTGGGGGAGTTCTGTAGCGTCTTGTACAATATTTTCTACTTTATGTTTTTTATTGTTATTCATGCCTTTTCATCTTCTTCAACCTCGCATGTACACATGATATTTGAACGAGGTTAATCGATACACAGAGCAATCAATAATCTAAAATATTACTCTTCCGAGTTCGCGAGTTCTGCTTTCTGTTTGACGAAATCCACCGTTTCGTTCGACAAATTTATTTGTTTATTTATCTGTCGTTGGAATTATCTCGGTCGTGACATCGAGACTATCTGGGGTACACACGACAAGTAGTATCAGTGAGAATCCTCATTTGGTGCAGTGGAACACTAAACCAACGTGCCTCTACGAACTACTGTGAGTTATTTGTTTCCTTTTTCATCAGATTTCGACTTCCTAATCACACCTGAGTTTCCACATACTGTTCGGATCCACTACAACTTTTTATATACTAACCAGACTGCCCCAGTAGTTATGGGAATCAGGCATACGAGGCCTGAAACTGAAACCTCACAATAGAAGAGAAGGCACTCACTGCTTTTAGCGGAGTAAACTGGACAACCGGTATATTAGGCGTTGAATCCTGTGAAAGGAACTGAAGAAAACAAGATAATGATTGCCTCTGCGGTCCAAGTTTTCAACCAACGGGGCAGTCAACCCGTAGATCCACTCAAGAAGAAGCTGAAAATGTGTTGAAACAATTCTTTTCCACCTTGTGCTAACTTGAGCAGGTTCTTTAATTTCGCCTTTCAAGGCTGCTGGAAATTGTTACCCTTTCTTATCCCCATTTCTGATCACCAACTGACAGGAAGCATAACGCGGTCACACACTGAATATTTAGGTCGTCATCAAGCTAAGGCCTCTATGAAGTTCCACAGTTGAGGTGGAATTAGAAAATTGTTTTAATAGGCCATGGTAATGAACTCCTAACCCTAGTACTTGTGATATATTTGAAATTGCTAATGAGATATTTGAAATACTGTTGTTAATTACGGAAATTTGCCAATCATGAGTGAGGAGATTTTCAGAAGTTCATTTTGTGATTTCAACCATGTTGAACAATAACAAAAGATCGTCTCCTGAGAATTCATGTGATACCCAAAGAGAGTCCATCACTCATATACTCAATAACAACGGGAAGGATCTAAGGTTCGATGGAATCAAGTATCATGTTTTCAAAGGACGTGGGATAGGTAATAATTTCCAGTTCTTTCTTAATAATTTTCAGAGAACAAGTTCATTTTAAAAGATATATCTGGCGTTTTCAAATCTGGACAACTGAGCGCAATCATGGGTCCTAGTGGGGCCGGGAAAAGCTCTCTGATGAACATCCTAGCAGGTTATCGCACCAAAAATGTCTCTGGAAACACGTTTGTCAATAAAGAAGAGAGGGATCCACACGAATTCCGGAAAATTACTTCATATATAATGCAGGACGATTTACTTTTGCCTCATTTATCTGTTGAAGAAACTATGATGTGCAGTGCGAACCTAAAATTAAGTGAAAGCACGGACACAGCAACAAAAAAGATGATGGTGAGTTGACGGTTTTATTGGAAGTTGTCTCATCCGAATAAGTTGCAATTGCAATTGCAATTGATTTACTCACTTACTTGAATATGGACGAGCAATACACAATGTTGTGAATCAGTTTAAGGTCACCAAGGTTCACCAGAAACACCTCCGGGTATCAGGTGGTCTGCGACACATACCTCTCTCCAGATGGTAGTGAGCTGGCGACGAGTCAATCTAGGCCGAACAAAACCTGAGCCTAAGGATTCAGCGCGGTTAGACGACAGTTTTTGGGTTGCATATTTGTCTCACTGAGTTTTAGACGATCACCCACAACTGAATGAATTTGCGTGTGTACTCTCATTTGAATTATTTTTCCTCGAGTTCACATAAAAACAAAATAAATCACTTAGATCTATATAAACCAAAGGCCAGCAGCTACGGGTTCCTAGAATATGTGAGAAAGTAGGATACCGTTCCATCTTCCGCGGTTGACTGCTGGAATCATTCAAATAATAATATAAATGCCTAAATTCAAATGAGGTTTATGTCGTAAATACATCTGAAAATATATTTCCAGTCCTCTTAGAACAGTTCAAAGCTGGAGTGATACTTTCTAAGACGTTTCTAGGGTATTTCGGATTTAATGGCTTTCACGGTGCCTTAAATAATACAGGAAATATTTGGCAAGATTTTACTGTGCACCTTCAAATATGGCAAGAATAATGTGTTCAAAAAATTATACGCTCTATATCCACACCGGTCAGGATTATTGAACGAAATAAGTTTAGGAAATCATCCCTAAACAGTTAAGTATGGCATGATGTTATTGGCGTCCATATTTTCAAGAAAACCGGTAAGCAATCAGTTGATGTAGAATTGTGATATTCTATGTGCTTCTATCAGCATTCGCTTATGATCTACATGGCATTATTTCATGAGGCGACATCCAGTGGGAATTTTCATATTTCTTCATAGATGCGTGGAAAATAAGAGACTAAACGAGTTAGTCAAGTTTGAACATCTTTTATCAAGGTGCACTACCTCTGACTATTGATGATTTACCCAACCTAATAAAATGCCGCTTGATATAGTAAATCTGAGCAGTGATGTCACTGTATGTGGTAAACCTGAAGGCGCATTATTAGCATACTCCGGTCCTAAATCATAAGTGCAGTAAAGGTAATTGTTTCTGTCAACCAGTGATGTACAGCAAGTTAGGATGAGTGTTGTTTTTGACCGTTCGGTTAAAGTTAGACTGCCTGTCTTAAATGCATTAAAATAGGTTTGTTATTATTTGTATAGCTGGAGTAGTTGTGTTTTTCAGTAAAATTCCGGATACTACATATTTTGCTAGTTTGGGTTGCCAAAAATTGCACAACTGACAACTGTATAAAGAAGACAGTTGAATAGGTCTGCTAAAAAGAGCAAGAACCAAAAAATGTACTCCAAGAGTTATAGGTATTTGCTACCTTTAATAGTGTACAACCCAGGAGCCACTCAAAAATTTAGGGATGAGAATCATGCCATCAAGTCTCACTAGCTTATCTGCGATTAAGTTATATTTTTTGTTTTCTGTTCACTATGTCAAGGCAAAGCTAGTGGATTGTCGCTTTTTTTACGCGCCTAAGGGCTTAACCCAGAGCCGACAAAAGAGAATAGGTGCCGCAAGAGCACTTGTTTGGAATGGTGAGTTCAATCGGAATTAGGTCACAGGCGATATAAATCCATCGGGAGGAATTAATAAAATACAACTGGAATAAGGCGACCATATACAGCACTCACACAGTTCGAATGAAGTAAGTTATAGAGGCATCACTGAGTAGACGCGAAAACGCAGTTCAGATGACGCCCAGGAATTTGATCGCACGGCTTTAGCCTGGTTAACTGAGTGAGTTAATGCCAATCAATCCACCCAAAGGCAGATCAAACAAACGATATGACCTGACTTGCTCTGGCCAATTTGCCAGGAGATGCTTGCTAACAAAAGCAAAATAATGAGGAGTCATTGCGCCACCCACTCACACATTATTCGGACGCCATCCATCTCTTGTTACAGATATTACTAAATAAGCGTTACCAAATTTAACTATCCTGTTCGAACTGCATGAGAAGCGTCGATATTACAGGGTTAGCTTGTATCAATCAGTGATAACCTACAGGCACAACAAGGAAAGTATTGGCTGGTATAAGAATGATAAAGTTTTACACAGGGTAAACTTTTCAGGGAATAAATTCAACAGACTAACCACCACTTAACATATTCCATCACTCAGAGCATACGACATTTTCTCGTAGTTCTACCGTGATTTATTGGATACTGAGACGCACGTCGCTGTTCGTAAAGGTACTACTTAGGTTCGCAAGCATATATAAGTGTATCGCGACAGGTCTTGAAACTGAGCAAGGGAAACTTGACACTATTTATGTACGGCCACTCAGAATAACGTTATGAATTTCGAAAAGTTGAAGTATCCTTTATTAATCAGTTGTAAGATATCCGCATCAAATGTAGTACGAATGAAGTTGAATAGTTTGAGAGTCGTGTTTAACATGTTATCGATAAACAGATTGGGAATAACACAACGTTTCGAGCAAGTTGTGATACTCTACGTTTCAACCACCTCAGGTGGCCTTCCTCAGGAGTATTCTTATACAGCCTGGCTAATCAAAAGCTTAAAAAAACAAAGCAAGCAATTTCATCAGGTTTCAGTCATTCTTTTCGAAAAGAAGCATAAGATCGCCGGTTCCTGCTTTTCAGGGCCAGCGGATGCTGCAAATACTGCAACGGTCAGAATTATAACTCTGGTCGTGCTTCAAACAGATATTTGCTCTAAATACCACAATTAGAACCTCAGCCTATGTATGACCAAATCAACAAGGGCGAAGTCTCAGCCACTCTCGGTTAGCAGTAATTTTGTTACCCAATGTTCTCAACAGAAAGAATAATGACCGTCTGTAAACTCCGATTGATATCCCCGCAAATAATACCATGTGGTGGACAAGAATTCCCAACCACACTCAGCCTAGTGGACGTTATTTCGAATTGCTGTTGAACAGTGAGGATTTGTGTAACTTTAATTTAAACGCCAGCTGAAACGTCCGGCCATAGCTCTTCGGAAAGAACTACCAATTCGGTTTTCAAGCTTGTTTTCAGCTGTGGTTGATGAACGTGAGCTGTTTTCTGTTGATGCTGAGGGTTTTCCAACGTTCACCAGCGGTGATTCCGTTATGTTTAACGTTAGGTCAAATAAGTACTAGTCAGCAATGTTGTCTCCTAAAATCATGGCCAAAATTTTATATCGAACAGTAACATTGACGTACGTCATTGATGGGATTTAATGGAATCCTGGTGCCTCTCTTTTGTAAACTATTAACAATTCTACATGGACTGAAATTTGGCGGTAACACTGGAGTGATATTCGGCAATAAATGTGCAACATTATTTGTTTGGCAAAAAGAGAGGCTTAATTTGAAAACCAGACTTAATTCCTGAGAATAACCTCTTCATTTTGCAGGCATTTTACTAGTGCCACCGTTTAAATAAGGAAAGCTCTATTGTTTGCTTTGATTTCAAAGTTGATTTTGATCATCCGGCTTGCCAGCTAAGCGGCTGTTTTGATTAAGCTTATGACATCTTATCATACTTTACTTCGTTGGCGATAGCCCTGCTCTTCTCGTCTGCTTATCCGCCTGGCCACCCGCTTGTGGCATTTCCTTCGAGAAACATTGTTGTTGTACAAAAGGTTCGCTAAGGCTAAGTCACAAGTAACTAGTATACACTTCCACTTTTGTGTTTGAGCAGCTAATGAGTTAGTAAGATTGTCATTCTACTTTTCGCGCTATGGTTATTTTATTTCGCAAAACCGCTGCCCCCAAGTGAAAATATTTGCATTTGTGCTGACAAGTGAGTAGGCTTGTTTGTGTTTGCTCTTTCAGTGATAAAAATCTGAGTTAAAACTCTATCTCTATAAGTTTTATTCGGTATCATCAGTTAAGAAGTTTGTACGAATTTTGCGGTAGAGAGTGCGGAGAGACGTACAGTTCTGTATTAGTCGTTACAAACCTAGTGTTTTATAACTGTTCAGTACCACTTGAAAGAAGTTTGACAAACCGTCTTCTAAAACTATGTTTTTTGAAACAACTATTCTGTAGCATTTTAGGCCTGATTCTGAGCTACAGATTCTTCTATGGTTTCTTCAACTGAAAATCCCGGTGATAGAAATAGAAGGCAAATTATCAATCTCTAAAAATCTGCTGTAGTGCAGAAGACAATGTCATGTGAGACGTGCATGATATGTTTAGCATCAGGGCGGCATACTCATAAGACGTAAAACAAGCAATCAGTGAATGTTTAAATGTACTAGTTGGTTGCGTCTGTGCATCCTTGATGCAAGAAGGAACTTGTTTAATACTTAATCTGGGTGTATCGGTGACGTCAGTTAGACATACTGATAGTGTGTACCTTTCTTTTGTATCCATCACTTTGGCTTAGATAGTTAAAATGTTTCATTTACAAGCTTTTTGATGGAAAAGAAAAAAGTGAATATAAAACACTACGGTTTCTTTGGGCTGTGCCATCTAAGGTTGACAAAAAGACCGTTTTTGAATGAGGTCCATCATTTTGATTTCAGCGTGACATGTATGTCTATTCTGGAGGTCATGGGTAAAGTTGCTGTGGAAGAACTTTCATAAGCACCATCAGAAGACGAAAGTACCCACTTAAAGACAGTAGTATTAATATACGTTGAGAGCTTTTGATTAATCTGTGGCTGATCACATAAAACGGACCGTTGACATGGTGCGTTATATTTCCTCTCGCAACGTTGGTATTGCCTTACATTTTGATTTCTTTAATTGTTGCAAGGCTCACAATTTAGTAGTATTTTTGTTTGATCAGTAATGCCACATGTTAAGAGAATGTTTTTCTCCAGAAATTGCGTTTGCTTTCAGAAAAGTTTGAAGTGTACCAGCCAATTATTCTAGTGCGTCATCATGACGATCGATACTGGCCAGTTGCAGACTGACTGTGCCGCGTTTACGCCGGATCATATGCAAAACTGTTACCCAGTCCGCGTTTGCTCTGAATGTCTTATAATCTCTGAGTCACTTTCACCTTATATAGAAATTCCGTGATTCAGACTATTGCAAGGAATCGAGCTTTCTTCGTT
Organism: Paragonimus westermani; assembly: GCA_008508345.1. NCBI lineage: Eukaryota > Metazoa > Platyhelminthes > Trematoda > Plagiorchiida > Troglotrematidae > Paragonimus > Paragonimus westermani. The sequence continues at coordinate 306,166 of QNGE01000308.1, forward strand.
ATTTTTATATCAACTGGGCCGTGAAACATAATGAATACTCCAGTTCCCCTGACAGTAAAGACGAATTTTAATTTTACGATAATGCAGTAGGACACAAAACCGGAGGATGTTTGAACAATGGGACAAACATGTATACATTAAACCTATCAGGTTCGAGATAGATTTTCACATCACCATTACTGGAATCAGAAGACACTTTTTATAGAACCAAGGAAAGGCAAAATGAACTGTCCAAATAATTGCCGGCTTGCAGAATGTTTTTGTAGGCTAAACTGTGCATCGTGTGGCTGAACCCTTCAAAGTCTTGAAACGAAAAGGATGGTGACGGGGTAAATAAACTAGTGACTTGAAATTTTAAGCTGACATAAGAAGAATAACGCTCAGGCATGGGATAGAGAAGCCATTATCTCTATACCAACAAGATAGTTAGAGATATAAATCACGATTTGATTTAGTTTCACTCAATCTCCCCCACTGTAAACGTAGATTCATCGTACTAAAATCAGCGGATCACATGAGAGTTAGCACTTTTTCCACTGCCGTGCTTAATTCACTAACGGTACGGTTTCATGGAGATAAAAGTCATTTATGGAAAGGGTGACTGTTGAAAACCACATTCGCTAGCACGATCAAGCTCTCTATGTCTAACAAATTAGCAGTTTGAAGTCTGAGTCAGGTGATAGTCAGTCGGGCCCATCAACGTGAGCGTTGTCGTTTTTGATTAGGCTTTAGAGAAGTTCCCTGTTGGTAATGCCTCATATTTAGTTAAAAGTCGGTTATTTCATTGCCAGACATCAGCGGTTTGTTGTTGAATGTTTGAATTCGATGGCGATTGGTTGTTGCAGCTGAGTTTCCTTCCGTTTTTTAGCAAAGGCTTGATTTCCGAGGAATGTTTGACACTTATATATCAACGTGACCCACTGATGTATTTCTATCAATGTTGTTGATGAAACGTTACCTTGGATAGAAAGTAAAACTGGTATCTTATCTCATGTCCCATAGGCATTAACATGAGGTGGTTTTGGACGAAGAAAATAGACGAGTTGTTAATGATGGATGAAGTTTTACAATGTTTAAAAAGTGTTTAGTTGTAGGCACTCGTCTAAGTACCATCTGATTATACGACGCTGATAGTACGTTTTGTATCTAATAGACTGTGTGAGATAGGGACTCAGCGGTTTGCTTATGTCAACAGGCATTCGAAAGCGGTGGTGTCAAGGCATTTCTTCGTCGTTTCTGCACTCTTCCACTTTGTCCTGGTTTTGCTTACAATTTTGAGCGATTTTGCAGCTCCAAGAATGCCACCAAATGCCGTGACTGATAGCAAATTTAAATGCAGGTCATTTGGGATGGAGGCAGACAGACAGTCCAGTAGTTTGTAGGAATGAAGCTGACCCTTATGATATTTAAAAACGTTTCATGCTTACCGTCATCACCATTTCATATATCGCTACATAAGTGACTTTCTTTGATGTCTGACTGTCATAGCATCATGAAGTAAAAAGCGAACCCTTAATGAAAACAAAGGAAGATAAGGATAGGGGAATGGACTCAACTACCAAAAATAACTCTGTTTATCCGAACATTCAGCAGCAGGATTCCTACATCTTGCAAACAAACAACCGAGCCATAAGTAAAAGTAAGGCATCTTCAGCAAGACAACTTCCTCGTGATTTCCACCGCGTCGCTTTCTTAAGACCACGTGCTATACGGAAAACTCGGTCAAACAAAGAATGTGTCCACACCGCCAGAGCTGGTTAATCACTACCTCACCTAATGTTTCCAGTCACCGACTCTGAAAGTCACGAGGTTCCAGCCCGCAGACCAAAAATATCCACAGTGGCCAACTCCTTGATGATTGGAATTATTTCCTTAAGCCAGGTCATCATTCGCCTAACTAGCACCTTGCGCCAGTGAGCCACAATATCATGAAGCAATGCTCAGTGTGGCAGTTTACTGGTTGGCATTCTTACTATATATCTTAGTCTTTGAGATCCATGCAAACTTAAAGATTGAACAAGAAGCTTACTCGGCAGTCAAAATTTAAGACCCGCTTCCCAACCTCTTACCTGCTTACTCGTTGTTTCTACCCATTGCGAGCGATAGAACGTAAACATTAAAAACAAGAAACCTTAGGATGATTCACATCTACCACCGTGAGAGACTAACTTTCTCTGCCGTAAAGCAACACAGCCCTCAGTATCGATCTGTATACGCAATACTCAAGCCACTGGTGGACAAGTGTTTAACAGAAGTGTTTTAGATCGCCGATGCCACGTTAGTCTTAAAGATAGGTACCATTATCTCATTTCCTGCACCTCCGTCGCCGCTGACGCTACCTCCCAAGCACACTTGTCTGTCCACATCTACCAATACTTTGTTATTCAACAGTAAGTCAACGTAGTTATGAAAGTTTATATTCTTCGACCAGAAGTCGAATTCCTACAGGTTTCATAAGAAGTCAGTTGTGCAAAGAGCTGTTTTTTGTAGTTCTCATCGGGTTTTTACAAGTAAATAGGGTACATGCGTCTTATATATGAAAAATTAGAACAATTAAATGGATCATTTAGGTCGTAGACGTGGGGCAGATGACAGCCTATTGGAGGGGTTTTAGAGTGTTGGTGAATGTTTTATACTGTTGTTACGTGTTTGTTATTCATTTTGCCGAGGGACTTCCTTCAAGAGGTAAATGCGTTCACGTTGACAATTCCGGAACTTTGCTGAAAACTAGCAGGCTACTGTGGTTCCTCAGGGAAGAATTGTTGAACCGGCTGGGGGGTGGTAATCATTAAACGCATACTTTTAGTAGCCCGGTCACAAACAATTCATCAGTCACAGATAACAACCTCAACGTTGCAATACCCGTTGGATTGGATTTTCAAAACACGAAATGTCAAAGCGTCGTAGGATTCTCGTAATCCACCATGGCTAGTTTGCTCTGTCAGTTCAAACATATTCGGTTGTCATTCATCACTCACTACAATTTTATATCTGAGTATTGCTTACTATTCACACTGATGAACACACCTCAGTAGTTCTGATTCAGAGAACCCATCCATTTTTGTATCACTTTCACGTTTTCAAAATGAAATCATATGGTGATTCCTGTCTTCGTATTGATCTATTCACACTTTCCGTTCAGTTCACGGTTCACAACTCTGATAAATGAATGAAATTATAAGCGTTTACTAGGCGCATTTGGAAGTAAATTGACAATAATAGAAATTATATGTTCAGTATATCCTGACTTGCAATGAAATGTTTCATGTCTGGCCTTGTTCGAAAGTGACTGACAAAGAATGAAATTTCAAAAGCTACACTGAAAACAAGTTGTTAATTTTTATTAGATTCTTGGGTTAATCGGAACTGAGCAACCATTTATGACAAATTTACTTGATTTAATAAAATCTTTGATTTCCAAAGTTTTTTCACACCCCATGCACATACCTTTTTAACAAGTAATTTAGTAAACTATACACTTGTATGTAATTTACCAGACAGTCCACATAACACCAAGCATAGTTCAACAAAGCTGGACAAAATTTGGTAAGATGCTTACATGAAATTAGAATGTTCATCCATTAAGTGAACAAAATTCGTGACGTGCTATTTATTAAACAGCTCTCATTTTTATTGTGAGACTATGTCAAATGCGAAAATGCGCACAAATAATATTGTTTGGCTTCGTTGTATAAACACCAACATGACACTGTGCACCTGTTGAGGTGAGGCGAAATTCACCGACCAACAAATCATGCAGCCTGCTCCTCTTGATCTCCTTCTACAAGGTTGATTCGGGGAACAGTTGCTTCCAACCTCAATCTCTTCAGAAATAATAAAACTCTACCATGAAATTCTTTGCGTTATTCAGATAAGACAGGGGAGAAGTATCCTCCCCGGACAAGTTTTTAGTACATACACACAGATTTGTTATTCTTGATGAGCGAACACCCGCCCTAATTATAGCATGCAGGCACGCCCTATTCTGTAGTATCACAGGTTGGAAACAAGTAAACCAGAGCGATATGGCCTGCTAAACTCGTCAGAATGCTCGTTTTTGTACGGCGTTGTCAGGAAAGGGATTTTGAGAGAAAGAACTTATTAAATAAGAGATTACACATCTATTAATATCTAAAACCAACCGTTAGTCAACACGAGTTTACTGCAAAGAGCGCATTCTCAGAGCTGCCTGCAGATAGCATATACCTATTGATGAACGCATTAGTCCGCTTTGAGCAACGGTGTTCTGCACAATACTCTCTTAAGAGTACAACAGCGCATTCTGCTGAAGTCTTTCGATGCCTCCGACAGCCGCGGTGAACAAGGAGAGTAAAATTACCGAGTTGTTATTCGAACCACTGAGAATTTCTTACACTCCGTCTGGAAATGTTTCGATAGTTTTGTATTAGTTTTATGGCCTAAGGTGTAACCATTTTCTGCCCACCGTAACAGCTACCTAGACGACTTGTATTATCGTCTCAGAATTAAGCACTGGGTGGTTTCCGGATACAACATTTAACATTTAATGGTTTTTAGAAAACTGGATCATTATTGGATATGTCTCAAACACGATGTTAACCCAAAGGGGCCATAAGAAAGTAAGAGTATGTGGAGATCCTCGTGAAAACTTGTGATATACATATTTGTCGATTTTAAAAGACCAAATAATTGCACTGAAAAAAGCGAGTGGTACATTACAATCTTCTTTCCGATAAAATATGACAGGTGACGAGGAAATTACAGTCAAAACACTAGTTATGTGAAATCGTTTGTGCATAGCGCCGAATACTCAAAAACATATCAATTATACCAAAACAGCTTTTTCAGCAATAAAACAGCACGATGGTTATCAAAAATTCTCCAACTGATCTTTACTGACCAATATCTCTTATGTGGGACTACTTAGTCTCTTTACATGGTAATATACGTGGGGTAACTGGAATCGTGTTGGTTGAATTTACTTCTCAATAGTGACATGTGGATGGTCAGGATGACGAATTCGAACACACTAAAAGATTTCTCCAAAACATATTCGTGTACACCGTAGTGATGGTGGAATCAAGCATGTGTGTTGATTGCACAAAAGAAACTAGTCCATTCCATGACAGTATTTGCAATATACATATATTCTACTTCATCTCTTATAACTAATTCGTGCACAGGCTGAATAACTTCTGAAAATACATACACAGTACATTGATTCTCTGAAACGTTATTCGTTTGTTACAAAGTTATCTGAGTTAAGGACTGTTGAATGGCAATAGGGAACGACTGAAGTAAATTTTTCGGGCTTGTCTACAACCTAGGGAAGCTTTTGTTTTCTATGTGCTGATATTTTAGCCACAGGAATTACTTTCTCTTACACTTCGTTTCTAGCTAAACGATCGGGAATTTGTTGGTGGCTTGTTTTTCATACTAGAACTTTAATCACAATATTTTTCATGCAATAAAATCGTATTAGTTGATCCTAACTATAGGCGACAACATCCAAAAACAGGACACTTCAGGTTGGCACGGAAACACGTTATTTTCAACATATTACTTGTAAGCGACCGTACAGTTGTTAGCTGAAACCCATTGATAAGGATTACTAGCCACTCCTACGTATGATCTCAACCCCAAATAATAAACCAAAATTCACACAATTTTGTTGTTCAACCTGCAGCAGTATTGCTGTTGCAAACAAAAATGACATTTATAGAACCTCAAACTAACCCCGCTCAAGAAAGACCAGTTCTGAGCTGACAGGTATTTTGCCGTCCGGTTAGGCTAGTATGATCGGTCAAAGTAACAACCAACGTGGAGAAAAGAAGGCTGTTTAATCTAAAAAGTGTTTTCGATGCAAATTGTAAACATATCGGACTAGGGATGCCATGCAGTGGTTGATCATTAGAAGCGACTTTATACGTAGAGTGGAAGTCGTTCTTTCCGGTACGTACATGGGGTCGTTCAAATCGAAATCGGACCAAACGGGTACCAGTCCGGTAAACCGAACTGATCATCAAGAAAAGGTTGCTTGTTTGTGAAGTTCAATTTCCCCAAGTGCACAGAGTTCCGAAGCAATAATATGTACATATGGAGATCAGAGTGGAAAGCACATTTTGTTTACGAGAACACAAAGCAAAATCCGTCTGACCCTAGCAGAGACCACCTCAGTGAGTATGCTTTAGTTGTTTTTTTCGTAAACACTGGTGATCCCCACAAACTATTCACTACCCAGTACACAAATCAGTTTATGGGTTCTCTTTGGAGTGATCTTATTTGGAGAAACCAGAGTAGCCAAAGCTTACGGAACTTTATGTAATTAACGCAAATCTTGACTTCTGATCACATAATATAATGTCAATTCTTTGGCCACTGGAATCAGAAAGCATCACAACTGTTAAGGTGATATGCAACAAACATTTCCGTGACACATTTTCCGTTCACAGTTAACTCAGTAACACCAAACAGTGTGTTAACAAACAGGAGCCCGTAATAAACCACATTGTCAAGTGAGTATTTAGGACATACAATGGCGTTGGAATAAAGCTTTGTCTCTGTCATCAGTACACGTCTCTAACAGTGCACACTCAAGCAAAATTTGCGACAAACTAACCAAGTGATTTCAAGCAGTGAACGGAGCATACAAGAAATCCCATTTCAGTTCTATGTGACAGCAGACTGTAACACCGACAACTATTTTGATATTGTAGCTTAGGCAAATATGAACGTCAACATATGACGGCAGCGCTTGCATGAGTCGGATAAGTTTTAGGCATCATTTATCCGTTTCGACTGTACGGGTTGGGAAATATTCCACAGCTACTTATCAAAATCACTGGCATTCGGTGCAATCTTTCGGCAAACTATTGCCAGCGGTCAACGAGGGAAGCAAATAATCGACGTTGACGTAACTGTTTGTGATGAGTGTGGTTTCCGCAAAGATTTCAGGCAAACCTGATGTTCTGTTTATCTGGGTTGATATAGGACACATATTTTGAAACTTACCATCATACCATATCACTGTGCTCAGCACTAGAAGTGATCAGATTTTCCATTCCTAAAGATTGTTTGTTGACAAAGAAAACTTATTGCAGCTCACCTTAACACAGTAAATAGCGCGTATTTTCCGAATAGTTGCGGAGATCACTGCGGTTGTAGTTTATAATGTTTTTGAAACAGCATTTGCCTGCAAAAACCAAAGCATCAGGACTAAGAAGCTTGCAAGATAACGATTCAAGCGTAGAAAGACTTTTTTCGTTGAGTACTTAGTTGCCTTTGTGACATTTCCGGTTGAAAATTACTTTTGAGGTTTGGAGTGAAGTTAGTGAGCAGTCAATCAGTCATTAAAACGTTCAATAATTCTGTATCACCAAATCCTAAAATAATTGGGAATACTTCCCGAAATATAGGTTTAGCTATTAGATTGGTGACTACGTGAACTTGCGAAGAAACTTTTGATGTCTTCACAGTACTGTTTCTGGTACAGCAATGCCTGATTGTTACACAGTAGTCCAATCAGTTGAACAATTTGTTCACAAAAGCTACAACCAGTGCATTATAATTATGCTGCATCCTCCGAAATACTTACCAACCTGTTGATACAAGATGTTTCATGAGTGTTTCAATGATGTTCGTCAGTCAGCCTGTGAATCCAATCGAAGGTTGTGACCTGAGTTAACCTTCCGGCTGTAATGATTGTCCATCCACGTGACGTTGTATGTGGTATATGATGCACTGTTAAAATCCAACTGTTCTGATTCTTTCAGATTAAATCAGAAATTCAATTGAATTGGTAAAAGAATGAAGTCATTCTGAAAACAGTGCCCGAATTCTCCGTCACTGTCGTTCTGAGCATCTGTAGTATGCAAATCATTTTCCGGATGATGTTGATTTTCCAAGTCAAGTATTGATCTACGTTCGCTCTGAAGAGCTTGGTGCATTCATTAACCGTTTAGCTAAATTTCTTTAAACTTCACCACAACAGATTAAAGTATTCTTCTGTCAGGCACAGCATTTTGTATAGCTGTTTGGTTCGCACTTATTGGTTTTCTAGATGAAATTCCTCTGGTAAATTTAGAAGACATATCGAGCACCATCATCGCCACCACCACTACTGAATGGCTTTGGTTGGGATGCAACAGGCTGTATGTTGGCGCAATTCCTTTGACCAACCAACTACTAAGCAGCCGCCCGTGTGGGAAAAAGTTCGAACTCATTTTCAACTCCGGAAAACAATCTACAGTACTTCCGACGGTAGTGAACTGCTACTGTTGTGAATGTTCTTATGTTTTTCTATTAAGATAACTGACTGCCTGTTCTAGAAAGGAAACTGCTGCTCAGAGTGAAAACCTCTAAAAAGCGGTCAAGTCATAGTTGGATAAGACACACTTTGTATTTGTCAGATTTCCTTTAAGCTGCCTGGCCATTGCTGGGCAATGGCTTTCTCATTGAGAATAAAATACTTGAAGGCGTTTGCGTTGTAAAGGTTGTCTATGAAATCCAAAGTTTCACCGGATTTATTCGTCGACCAGGTTTTCTGGTGACCAAAATTTTAGAAATACTTTGGATGACGAAGCTGGCGATACATCAGTCAGTTGTTCTAGTCTGTGAATTAACATGAAAGTCTTGTAGAAGATAACCAGTGAAGGGTTTTAGTTTTGTAACACTTAGGTGAGATCAGTTATTATGGCCGGTGGAAAATTAGCCGTCTTCCACCTTACAGTGATAAAGTACTCAAAAATAATCCAGAATTATGTACGATGATCAGCAATCATTTATTCTTATCGGCTGTAGTATTGTGACTGTCCATGAGTATTGAAAAAGTAGCGTACGTAGAGTTTGGTGTTAGGTTGACGTGGAGGCTTCCCATTGCAACGTCATGTAGTGTCAGAATGGTAGAGTGTTCACAGTTCTTCGCGGCGTTCTTGCAATCTTCTATGTCTAAGGATATAAAATATCCCTTTGCTCATTTCTTGAAATTTTCCGTTGGATTGTACTCATGGCAAAATGGTTGCAGGGTTTAGGCGATATAGGGAACTTTCTGTCTTGTCAGTCCATTTTAACAATGTTCTGTTTATGTCTTATCTGTCCTCATTTCCCGTTTGTTGAATATGAGCCTGCTTCTCCTATTCCCATCCATGCACTCATCCCCCAACGAACTCCTAACTTCTCCACTTGACAATCCTTGTCTGACTTTTTATTATTCTCGTATTATTTAGCTCTTTTCCTATTTGGACCGCATATGCAGAAGTGCTTGGGGTAGTGTACTTCGTCTATAGCGCGATAGCCGACTTTTTCGAAATCCCCGAAATAAATGCATATGGATGACGATTATTGACCATTGATTCACATGGGTTTCACTGTCTCGTTACTTTGTTTGACCTCACAGGTTCACGATATTCTCAGTGTACTCAGTCTGAGTGATGCCATCCACACCCGAACTTCCCAGTTGTCTGGAGGTCAGAAGAAGCGATTAGCCATTGCTCAAGAATTAGTCAACAATCCCCCGGTAATGTTTTTTGACGAGCCAACGAGGTGGGTACTTTGTCAGATAAAAATGAAAGCTTTTTGTTTCGAAATTTATTTAATTGCCGACGACGTGACCGGCAAGGTATGGCTAACCGCTTTGATGTCTTCGCACAGGACACAACAAAAATCTACATTGTTTTTTTGATTGTTTTCATGTGTAGTTGCATCGAAACAGTTCAATTTTTGAAACTTCCAGAAGTTACTTTGTTTCGCTTTATTTAGAGTACAACTTAAACTAATGGAATGAAGATTAGTTATGGAAAAATTACGAAGTAGTAATTAACACGTCGTCGTCAGCTACGATGTATAGCACAGCAGTGAAACATACAGGGGAAGTAAAACTGGCTTAATGCTACAGTAACTAAACCAGATTGTTGTTGGTTAACACAATGACAGACATGGTACCAAATATAACGTCTAATGTACACAAAGAGCTCGGTTTATTATACGAGAGAGAGAGAGTCTCAAATGACTCTGTCAATATTCGGTAAACGTTTGCCGTATGGAGAATCGGATGGCGATCTGGGGTAGTCACGTTTTACTGTTAGGCAGGATCGAGTTGAGCCAAACAGAACGTTACCATTTCGTTGTAGTTACAAGCAGCTCAGGTATCTTCTCATTAAGCAGGTACAGACAAATTTGTGTGTAATATGCAATGAAATTTTCTTCTACTGCCTACACTTCAAAATATCTGCAAGTACTGTTTCCGGACGGTTTGACTGTGTCCGTTATCAGCCACTAATTTGTGTTGCGTGCAGCTAGTTGACAACTGGGTTATATCTGAAGAGAGCGATTGATCATCCTCCTTCCAAGGTTTTGTAATTTTTCTGACTGTACGCTTCAAATTACACTTACACAGTGCTTCAATTTCAGGCCAGCTGTTGTGTGAGTATGTCCACAAGTTCGCGATTCTTCTTCGAACAATGAATGAAGACTACAGGAAAATAGTTAATCCAACGAGCACTACATATATATCGCAGAACTTTAAGATGAGATGTCAGTGTGAAGATCATACTTTTATGTATAAGCTGTAAAAGTCGGTCTCTCAACTTCCACTATTACATCATTACAGTAAGAGATCTGTGCGAGGTGTGGATAAAAACAATACTTTCATACTCGAGTCTAATGAGTCCTTTCGGGACGGGTAAGAGGAAAAATCTGTGGGATTACAAGATTTTTGCCCATCTTTGAATTATGTTTATTTCATGATAGCTTGAAAATTCCTCATCGCCTACTACTGTGCAAAATACCGGTCTCCAAGTTTCACGAGTTCAGCGATGACATCTTAAAGGGGAGTTCCAGTTATGAGATCATTAAGTGGAGTTAACAGAATAGTTTCCACTAGCAGCGATTGAACACTGGACATTAGTCATTAACTAGTGCTGCTGGAAGTTTGTTTGTGACAATTAGATCTTGTTTAATAGGGGCCCACTTGCGCAATAGTTAACGCAGTTGTTTCGTGAACGCGTGACCAGAGTTTAACTCGCAGCCCCGGCAATGACATGCATTACTGGTAAGAGCAAAGCTCGAGTTTGATCATACATTCTCAAAACGTTGGCCGAATCGTTTACGGAAATGCTATCGGTTCTATCAACTGCGAGTGATGTTCAGTTGACAATAACTCTAAATCCTCCACTACTTCTCAGTACAGTTTAGGTGACTGAATGATAATCGCCTAAGAATAACTTCACTTCGTAAACGAAATTTCAGTTGCCACCCGATATTTCACTTATGACGACTTCGAGATACAGATAGATGAATTACAATATTTCGACCATGCGTTCGTGCCAGATAGTACGTAGTACGATAGCGATTAGTTAGAAGTACGATCCAGACAACGTGAACAACATAAGTGGTTGTTATTGTGACAGTTCATTCGTTTTTGAAGATAACAGAAGCATACCTACCAGTCCGTCACGGGCAGAATCCCAATCCCACACTGCTAGAAATTTTGGCTAACTGGGACTTGGGACAACAGGTATGACCCTACATAACTCTGGATTTCACGATGAGGCATAACCCGACGTGACTTCTACGGATAGTTTCAACCAAATTTCTTTTTCGCCAGGTAACCAATGTTGGTCGTTCATAATTTCTCTCCACAAACGTCCCATCGGTGATTGATGCCGCATCTCGCTACCATCTAAATGAACTCACTTCATGAACCGGTTGTCATATACTATGAACCTGTCTCATGAGAACCGTAACTCTCCGTCCATTATGATTTCGACAAATGGGGAAGCAGCTCAGTTCAGGATTTAGTAATCGCATTTTTTATGTAGTTCACTCTTACGTCTGGTTCAAAGCTATGATCAGCATCAAAACTGATTACAGGACAGAAAATAATACAACGTTAATTACTAACCTGTTCTCGCAGCCGTCAGAACCGTAATTTTTTTCATAAGATTGTAACTGGTGTTTCCGTCATTTGTGACGAGGTCCGACGAAAGTTCTGTTTCAGATGCAAAACTGGTGTTAACAAATATTATGGGTATAATGTCCTCAGCCATAGCTAATCCTTAGATCTCAAATGTTTTATAATGAAATCGAGAGGGGCTTTCTTAATCTTGGAGAAAATGTCGCGATTATCAACCTGGCAGTTTGTTTGAATAGATGACACTAGGACCGGCCCACTTTCATTTCGTGTAATCGAATCACATTTTGTTAAATGTGTGGGTAGCGTTGTGCGTTTTAAAAGGGTAGGTGGTGGTGAGTTTGTCCTAATTATCCAACTGAAATCAGGTTAATTCTACCTTTTTCGTTAACAAGCTGACTGAAATCTGAATGGAGAGAATGAGAGAAAACACAAACTCCAAATGTGCAACAATTTCACGCTCAGTTTGAGAGGACGTTACGTACTTAGTTCGGAAACCGGTTTCTACCACAGAAGGGCAGAAGGAAACAGTGATATCTAAATGATTAAGTTTGTAAGCCCATGGAAGGTTGTCAGCGCAAGTTTTAAAGTAATGCATACAGTGCTTGCGATATCCAATGAAGGGCACCATTTGTGTAAACACACAACCAGGAAACTTTGTGAAATTAATCATTTGCCCGCGTATGTTTTGTGACAAACCTGAAAAGTTTTTCGAATCCAGTGCGCTGGTGGTTGGAAATGTGTGTTTAAAAACTTGAAAGAAAATTATTATTTAAACAAGAAAGGTTTCTTTCAGCAGAGTGAATTTCCCTTCTAATTTATGCATAATGACATTGTACTCATAAATCCGTCAAATGGTAGGCAAATCAAGTAAGCATTATGCTGCCTGTGAGTGAGCTGATTAAATTACATTTTAGTTATTCCATTGTAAGAGTGAACTGACGTCTAACATGGCTTAGTAACAGATTTTTTTAACAAAATGAAGCTTACTTAGTTTAACCTTAACTGAAACGTTATTCACTTTATCCTCAGTACACCCACACTTGATGCACTACTCCGCCTCTAAACAGGAATGTTTTGGTGCAAACAAATATTACCATGAAGACAAATCACCGATGTAATTCCCAATTGTGGGTAGCGAACAGCTGCCTCCGGTGTCTACCATCAACTTTGTGGACATCACTTCCACGCACACCTGGGAATTGGGGTCATGACCGATAGATGTCATTTTGCAGTTCAGTTATTTTCCCACTAGACCACGAGGTCGTGATAACTGGCGTTTCAAGAATGTGCAGAAACTAGGTTTCTTAGCTATTGCACCGTATTTTTTCAGAGGTTGAAGTCCACCAGCCGTCTGTAGTTCGCTCATGAGTGTGCAGACATCAACTGCTGGGCACCTCTCTAAATCCATTATGGACGTCTAATAGGTGATTGCTCGTTTGCAGGCCACTTATAAACGACGGTTCAGTTCTACTCCGTGTAAAAAAAACCGACACATTTAGAAGAAAAAACTGCAGGTTACTCAAGATAGTGGTGAATTAATAACAGGAATCCACCAGACTGTCACCACACCAAAGTTATTTATGCTCACCATGATAGTGGCGTTCCATGGACATATAGCGGGATCAGTGCACTAACAACGGTAGTCCAGCAACAAATTTTAGACTCATCATGATCGGACGGCTAACCATGAGTCGCACCTAAGATTATATCGGTTTCACTTACCTGTGGAGGTGCATCAATTATGAAACACGCTAAAGCGAAGTTCTCCTGTGGTTTTCACCTAGCTACATTTGGGCACTTTCCAACCTTCCATTTTGGACAATTCGTTCACGAACCGCGTAACATGGAAAGGTTTCGATATCTTATCGGTAGCGAGTAGTTGTCGTTCCACCGTAACACAGTGTCATCAGGGGACTGTCTCTTAATTAAGTTACACTATTGTGCAGTTACTCAGGCTTTGGAAAACGTAACATGTCACTGTCAGGATCAGTTCAACCTATGCACCTATATATGAGATCAAAGTTTTCCAGTTGGTAAATATAGAATTACTGTCCCAGCGGTAAAATCCACTCCCTTATCTGTCAGCTAGTTTGATGGATGTGAGCTGATAGTGCAGAACACAGAAGACCAGTTGACACGGTCCTTTATTTAGTGGTTACTCACTCGATGAGGTATATGTTTGCAGTATCGGACAACTAAACATGGGAAAGCATCCATCGATAATACAGTGCTGAATGTACCACTGACAGCTGTTTGATGTGCACAACAGAACGATTTAGGCTGTGTGATATTCCGCATTGTTATGGAGACCCACTGAAAAGTCCTCGACTTTATGCCTCAATCATTAATCAAACTTTTCAGTGATATTTGCATAACAGCTCCAACTAAGGTCTCATCACGATGAGGCAGTTCAGATGATGTTATTAAGCCAAAGCTCTTTGTAAAATGACATGAGCTCTCGTGTGTAAATTGCCGTCAAGATTGCTCAACTGTTTTCCGTAAGTTTGGTTTGACTAGCGGAGAGTGTTCGTTGAGTTAGCTTAAGCTTGAATGTTTCTAACTTATCGACAATAACTAAGTGCAAACGGTACCGGTAACAGACTGCTATATTAAAAAATATGCCCCACTACTATACCCCATAGTCGTTGTGTAAACGTTTCATTAAACAGAACTGACGTCTGTTTACCGTATCCTATGGTGCACACCATCAGACCGACGTTCAGCAACATTTTCTGTGTTTAAATAGAACTGAACAAGTGCAGGAAAGTCTAAATTAGGAATCAACCAGGAAGCTCCCTGAGTTACAGATCGATGCTCTTGTCCACTTGACTATCACTCTTATGATCACACCTTGTGTTGAAAAGACTTACATCATCGGATTGCAACCTATTCACATCCCCGGTAGCATGGTCAGACACAGTCAATCTCTGAATGGCTCAATAGGCGGATTTGCCGGCTAAATCATCCATTTCACTTATTTGTGCTTGACGAATTCAAACAAAAAACGCAGCCCCTGTTATCTAGCGGAGAAACGTAATGACCATCAACATCATCACCATAGCTGCAATAAGCCTGACCAAAGGTACTATGGCTCGGGCCGCCGCTTACCTCAACAGTGACGTGGAATATCCTAGAAGGATACGTTACTAAGAAATGGTATGGATACAGGTACGCCATTGACTACGGCCCACCGCCATCTCGGAGAGCGTATTTGACCAGCGGTTCACGAGGACCCCATCTAGACAGGCGATGCCTGTCCACTTTGCCTAATGGAGCAGTCAAGGTCTGCATATTTCGTGACCACGTTGTTGCTTGACCACCACCAGGCTTTACACAACTGTTGGTGACCTCAGTGTATAATGCCCGGTACGGTAAACGCTCAACTGGCATAGGGAGCACGTGACCCAACCATCGCAAGCTGTGCAACGTAACTACTTGACCAATTGATCGCGCATCCCGAGCGTTCCAGAATACGCGCCGGCGAACTGCCACATTGCTCACGCGATCAGTCCACTCAATGTGGGCCAATTGACGGAGACAACGATGGTCAAACACAGCAAGCCGAGTGATATATTGCTTGCGAACAGGCCACGTTTCAGAACCATAATGAAAAATGAAACGCACACACGTGTTATATATCCTTCCTTTCAGCGACAACCGAACGTCTTTGCGACGCTACAGATGACGCAGTTTGGCAAAGGCAGCTCGTGTCTTTGCTATCCTCGCTGATATCTCATCAGCAATATTACAGGCTGACGAGATAGTGCTACCTAAGTATGTGAAACTGTCCACAGTCTCAAGCGGATTACCTGCAATAAAGAAAGTCG
>QNGE01000309.1:0-149734 GCA_008508345.1 Paragonimus westermani
ATGTTTAAAATTAGTTACATGTCCATGTGTGATCAGAATGTAAAAAATGTTACTCCGGAGAACATCACACGATTTACGACTTCTCATTGCCTTATTCAAGTTTATAAGGGGAACAAATTGCTTCAAATTGCGAAAACAGATAAGCCTATCAATCACACAGTTCACTCCTCACTTTACTCCAAATGCTTTATTGGTGTTACATATTTCTGCAGAATTAGGATTCATATTTCTCTGTAGTTTCGAAATACGGTAACATTGCAAGGTTGACCACGTTTTCATCTTCATTCTGCTTGACCGATAAGACAAGCGGTTATAAATTTCCGCGAGCTCACGAAGAGGATTTGATGTGAGGATTCGTTCACTTTTCCGTGTTACGTAACTTGGCGATAAGTCCTTAAGTTTTGTCGGATTCTAGTTGTTGCTGTCAGTTTAACCGAGTGTTGTACACACACAACTACTATATTTAATCTTCAATGCCTTATCTGTCAAAAATTACACACCTGTTTGTAATTACTGGATAGCCTAGAGTGAAGTTCAGCGGGCTGTACGGATCTGCTTGAGTGCAAGCACCTATTGCATCTGGTATTTCTTGATAAATTACAAGTATTGTGAATTATATTCAAGCGGTATTCAACTATACTCAGTGTTGTGATTCTGATAGTGTACACGTTCGATCACGTCATTTGAGAAACTACCGTTTGGTTACTTACCAAAATCAGAAAATCCTTCATGAAGGACTAAACATCATTGAAATATTAGATAGCAAAGTGATGCACAAAAGCCAACAAACGTTTGCAACAAACAAAAGAACTTATAAAATACACATTATTGTATCGACTTCAGCCTAGATAACTGTCCGCCAATATGTGTAGTTGGATATCACGATTTAGCAAACTGTACGATATGATCTGAAACAAGCGTTTGCATTCCGTGTCGCTTAGTGGTGATTCTACGGAAAGGTTGTTTACAATTTTGTGGTTGCTTCAGGCTAAATACCCGGGTGGATGTGTTGAAATGATCCGCGTGCGCCAAATCCAATTATATTGAACAGCTCATTTTTAGGCGTCATATCTATCAATGACCGGTAAACCACAGGATCTTTTTAGCCCTCGTATACATATGGCTAATGCTAGTATGAATAATGTGGTTAATTTCCAGACATAACAGAAAAAGGACGCTTACTTGTAAGGATATACAAAATAATGAAGCTTGTCTTCATTCCGTTATGTTGATCCTGAAAAAATTCCGCGGTGACATATAACTGAGTTTTGATTAGATTTCTGATGTAGTTTTTACGCAACTGTAATCAGGTCCAGCGCCTTCGTCAGGTACAAAAAGTTGACTGAACGAAGTAAACAGCATGTCAACTAGTGTCACGCAAACACTTCGACGGTACTCTACAGATTGAGGAAATTATGGAACGATTTTGAGAGGCAGTTCGTGAGTCCAATTTGGAACCACGAAATTTCTTAAGTCCCTCAGAATACACATAAGCAAAATCGGCTTCCTGCTGACATATTAATCGGAAGCCGCGCAAACTGATTCAATCGATGTTTGGTGTACTACAGTTTAACGTGTCTAAGTTTATCCACTGAAGTGCGGTAAAAATAACTAGTCCATACTCTGTATTAAGAAGCTTCAACAATACATTCAAATGACAGATTACAGACTAAACAGCAATCGTTACGTCAAACTCTCCGTGTTGGTTAGTGTCCAAAAACAATCTTAAGAAAATGTACCAGTCTGTCACCCTCGAACCTGTGGTATCTTTACCAAATTGTCTGCCAGAAGCTACCTGTCGACAGGTTGATTAACGTATTTAGTACGATGACCAGGATGAACCCGACGCGCGTTTTCAACGCAACAATAACTTTGACTGTTCAAACCACTCACTATCTTTCCTGAATGAAAAAAATTCTACTCCAGAGTATTAGAAATACTGGTGTAGTTGCTAGTTCGATTTGATGGTTTGAGTATATAGTAGTTTGGCAAGCCTTGCGTTTGTGTTGCAAACGTTCCCTCACCAAACACTTCAACAGCACTAATGGATGTATTGAGGGTTCTGTATTTGTCTTGGTCATTATCCGCGTTTTTACAATTTTGAACACAGCTAAAGTGGTGGAACATGCGAAAAGCCTGAAGATTGCTTCAAGATACATAAACCAAAGTTGTTGAACTATAGCAACACCAGCATCCGCACCACCAACACCACAAGCACCAGATAACGCGCAACATTACGTGAGTACGAGAGGCAAGGTTCACCATTGCAGGACAGATGTTGACCACACCTCATAAAATAGACGTGGCATAATTATCTTACGCTTAAAGGGTTGCTGGCAACTCGCAAATTTCGATATATGTTAACAGCACATGGGTCAGTCGTCACCAACATACTGTGCACAACTGAGAAAACTGTTAGCTATTGTCAATATGTGATTTATATCTGGAAAGCTAGTTCTTCCCAATGCGAAAATCCGTTGGACTTTGGCCTAAACGCGCCACCATTTTGAGTTCAGAACAGCGCAAGCCAGGCGCTCACAAACAGTTCTTAGTAAGTTAACAACCGCAGTTCCCTGCTGATTATCTATGAACATGCAGTAACAGTGAAGATTAATGTCACAGAAGCGTTATGTTTTTTAATGAAGCTATGACAGTACAGATAAGTCTGAAACTGTACTAATCCAGCTTCCAAACACGTTACCTTAAAGCACAGATCTTGTCACATATGAGCAATTCTTTTGAATTACTATCTTGATCACTAAACTTATTATGATGTGCGTTTAATATTTAGGGATTCTTCCACCAAAAGGCGTTAAGTGATGAAAAACGAATGAGCAAAATTCACATCCCACTACAGTGATTTCGGTGACTACTTGCCACAAACGTGCCCATAATTGCAAGCACTTCGCTTCTAGGGTGAATAAGTATGATTATTACGGAAGTGACAACTGTGATATTGTGATATCAACTCATATTTGTAATTGGCAATTTAATGACTATCCGACCGCAGCATAAGGACTTTTGGTGGACATCACTGATTTGAATTCCGGTTATTCGAAAGAAACCGGTCTATACAAACACAACCCAAATTGACCATACGGTTGTCCCAAGAAACTTTATCTGTGGGAAACGTTCCTGCTGAGAATCCACCCTATTTAAGTTAGCATGAAGGTAGTAATCACGTGGTGGCAATGAGTATCAGTATCAGCTGTCTAAACCATCGAAATGATCTGAGTAAGCCGTTGTCCTTTCCCCTGAGAACGCACGGAATTTATTGTGTTATTTTGTAATACGACGCTACGGATCATCGCTTGTTGAAATTTGTGATTTTCTAACATGACTTTAAAAGTGCGTTCTTTTCACATTCCATTACTGTCGCACTGTATAAAAATCCTTTTTGTTTGAGTAGGAATCGGCCCGACTTTACCTAACGGTGACCTATGAAAGGCCCGAAGCGTTTCTCAATGAGGATTGTTCACGATATCCGATATTCGGGAGGTTAAAATTACAAGGGAGTCGTTGAATCTGAGTTTGGACGAATAAAACAATTTGGTAGCTTTTATGTTCGGAGCAGCTGTTTATATGTATGCCAACTGTAGTCTGATGATTAAGGATGGTAAATGAAGTGTAGTTACATCATGAATTTATCTTCTGGCCGTCCTGCAGAAATATTTCCAAGTCTGCATCAATGAATATTTGTCAAACAGTAATATTACCGTAAAATAAATCGCAATAGCGTTTTTAAGACTTATCGGGTATACAAGGATATACACCGACATACAACGAAACATAAACTCACAGCGCTATCCTAAATCCCGTAATGTTGACCGACAGTGTAGCATGATACAAGTAAGTTATATTTAGTCCTTTCAAGTCGACCCAATGTTAGATCAACGAACGACAAGCATACACAATTAGCATTAGTTTAATGTAATCATCACAAACAACCTTTCAAATCTTACATGAATGATTGCGTTGGATCGGTTCACTTTGGTATATTGTATTGTATTCAGTTGTCCACCAAACAGTTGTCGACTTGACAGAATTGCAATATTTCACCAAGATGTTGTTTGTTCTGTGTATGAAAATGTATCAAGTTTTATTTTCAGAGTGCAAGCCCGCACTTTAGCTTGGGTCCCACGAAGTTAGCACACACTGAACCATTTTTAAATAAACCATTAATATATGGCCCACATAATTTCTAATGAAGCTCCTGTCAACCCGAATGTGATCTCACCTACTGCGTACGTAGGAAGTACTAGCTTGAATTTCAAAAATCCCATGTAAACCTGTTAATGTTATCTAGATTTAAATCATAGCTTTAAGCTAGTATAAAATAAGTGGATGTATACCAATCGAGAGTCTTAAAATTGTTGACTTAGAAGTGGTCCTTTCATCGCAGTGGTACAGTTCCAAAAGATAAGATCAACGAAGCGAAACAATCCGAACTTGGGTGAGATGATCCAACGATGGTACTTTCACTTAAGTATCTCCTGAATGCGTCATCATTGTTGACAGACTGCATACATTTCAAGGTGTAAACAAATATTCCACGCATATCATTCACACACGTAAAAACCAATTGCAGTTTGATAGCCAAACAAACAGGAATGGAAGAATGTGTGCAGGTGGGCTGGTGAACGATATTACGTCAATTAAGCTGGTTGACTCTATGGAAAATTTTTGTGTACACCACCGGCAAGCCCGTTCCCAAGTCTATGCCCCCCGTGCCCTATTTCTCTCAGTATTTTTCACTCATGGCATTTGCTCACTTCCTTACCTAATGAAATACTTATCAAATGTTTTGTATATCAAATGGCTCACTCTATTTTCCTTATTTGCCCTAGTGCGCGTTTTGTCCGGGCTGTCAAGACTGTTGTCTCTCAACACATTCATATGTCCGAAGAGTGAACGGATTACTCAGCGAACGATACGCTTGACACACAGGCCAGTTTTTAACTTTCATTGGTCACGGGTGCTATAACGTATTTATGTGGGTTTGTAAACTGTAGTATGCAATAAGTCATTTTAACCGATGAGGCTAAATGTTGATACAGACCTCTAACACTTCATGATAATGGTTATGTAGCGTTAGTCGCACGAACGCTGTAAGGTTTTTGAGAGAATGGGCAATTCCCCCAGCAGATTCATTCTAGTATGAACACACAGGTACGGACAACCCATTGTGTTAGGAAAACAATTTTGAGAACAAAAAATGGATACATTTAGACGGATTATGGTAGCTTCAGAGTGGGTGGTCACACGGTTGTATGGATTATACAGTTTCCAGTGACTGGCTGCAACAATTGGGCCAACGCACTTGTCGTTACCTGCTATGAACTAATCACACCTATCTAAGACCAGCTAGTGATGATCAGCATTCATGCATTTTGGGTAACATCTAGAGACTAGGAATCACGGTGCCTATTAGACATTCTCTTTCAAGGATAGTTGAATCGAGCCACGTGTATTGTTTTTTATATCTTACTGTTACATTTGAGGTTTCTACGAGTCATTTGCTAAAAAACTCTTCTATTTTTACGCCAAGATCTTTTCTCTTGTCCTTTAGTTGTGCACTGTCTGTATTCAAATTTTCCGTCGTATCTCTCTTGTCGGTCTTCGAGATTTTCACTCGACAATAGAGATTCCAATGGAGATAAAGTGCGCTCCATTTTGTGGTTCACCAGACAATAGACTTAACGTAACACGTCAGTAAGGTGAAAATTGTTTAGTGGCATAGGTACCGTGTCTACAAATCAACTTCGCCGAAAGCACACGACGAGTGTCGTGGTTGTTGTTACTCACTAGATATGTGAAACTGTTGAACTTGGACCAAGAATCCTACGACAGAATGATTGTGACATATAGGCGCTTGAGGCCGGTTGGGTTTTTATGCAGTAACAGTAAGTGGTCTTAACATCTGTGCTGGTCTGCGGGCTTCAATGAGTCTAACATAAGGGACATAGATAACCCGCAAATGAGTCCGTCCCACGGAGAAATAATTACCCAATTATCTCCACATTGAGACTTCACTATTGGTAAGAGGCCTTCGGTAGGTCGAACAGGTTTTCGAAGTTAAGTCATCACCACGGGTTTCCTGATATGCTCTGAAAAAAGTAAACATTTCGGCCAAACAAGTCGTACCTGCAGCAGAAGTTTTATCCAGTGATGGAAACAAAGTAATCTGCAAATGGTTCTCCGAAATGCGTAAAATTTGAATTGACGTTTAAGCGGACTGAACCAGGCTATCAGCTCAGTTTATTTAGCTTCCTGCATTTTGGCCAGAGAATCGGTTATACTGCGGTTAATACAAGCCAGATTAGCGTTGTCCTATGCGAAAGGATTGACACTCAGATAACTTCTGCAAGTTGGTCGGGTCGTCCGTTACTCTGATAGAAAGAAAAATGAAGGGACTTGACTCATACAGCACGATATAGCTACAAATAACCACCATTCTGTTCGATAACTCCCTGGGAAGAATCCATTCTCTCACCATCAATAGCAGTTAAACTCCAAGATACACGACATGGTTAACAAGAAAGTCATACGGCTGTCAACCTCGCCTCCGGCTCCCTCCTTCATGCCTCTCAAAAAGAAGTATAGGAGCTTGTGACTATGCGGTAACTTGAGGCACCCTAATGTCTTAACAAACAAACAAGTGTGAAGGACGCCACAGCAATACGCACCGTTTGTTCGTACACACTTTCAGACTTGGTTACTCGGACAATACTTCGAGGTTCAAACCGTTCATCCTCCCCTGACCCAGTGGTTTCATGTTGTCAACCCGCCAGGTATTTCACGTTGTTTTTAACGAACAACAGTTCTTTGTTTGTAATATATATATATATGTAGTCTACAGACACATTTTACAGAAAGGAATGTAGTGGCCGCAGTGAGATTGAACCAGCTGAGAAAGATTTGGCCAACCAGAATTCACGCATAAGCTGTTGCAAGCGGAATTTTGATGGAACCGCGTCAATAACACGATGATGTTATTTGTATGTGCGCAAACCATAGTGTCCGTGTGCTAAAGGGCCCCTACCGCGGCTCTCGGAAATCCACTGCTGGCCTCGGTCATTGTGTAGGAGTTGATATGATAGGAGAAGCATCAAAGACAAAGAAGGAAAATGACATATTCTTGTGAACATTAATTGCCTTATCAGGTGATGTGAGGCCTTCCAGATACCAAACCAAGAAACCTATACTCTAACATCATTGTTCGATAACGAATGGTTCACGTGTTCTTGCACACCTTTTTTGCTGCGGACTGATCAGACATCACGTTCGAAAGCCAAATCTGGAAGAAGTATGTGGTATCTTGCGTAATCAAGAAAGTCGAGCAACTTCCTACTACTAACAAAGAAGTATTCCAGTTGAATAAAATAATGGTACAACCACGATACTTCCGCCTTTTTTCACCAAAATGCACCAGTCAGATCGTTGGGATGAAATCCTGCCATGGTGTATTCTGGTTTATAGGACTTAACTCCACTCGCCACGCCTAGAAACTTTGGGATATTAATCACGGTTGTTCAATGAAGTGTTGATGCCGGCAGTGCCAGTTGAGTAGATCGGGTTGCCATGGTATTTTGAGGAGCTTGGTGAGCGTTGGAAAGTTGCCTTTAAGATTGCCGCTGACCATAAGCCTAAGTTCCAACACCATGGGAGGAGCTGCTGTAATCGCGCAACACACAGATCAGTTCACTGATGTGGAGATTGTGAAGATTTGTGTAGATCAAACTCGTTGTTAAGAGCAACCCACACATTCTAGCTTCCGTACAAGACGCAGTCTTGGTTGTACGTAGGTTGCGATACCGTAAAGCCAACTTTGGAGGTACTTACTATATATTACAAGTCAAGTACAGCTCAAGTACCGAGGAAAGTTCATGTGAAGTCTCTGTAAATTTCACCTGATGATGTCTCCATTGCAGAGCACAACTGAAATACCCACCCACGGTGGTTGTAGCAACACTGATGGTACCGACGTTCAAAAGTCAATGCTTCATTCAGCCGGGGAGCTGAGTAGCAACACGAAAAGTGTATTATGTATACTTTAAACATCCGCTGATATTCACCTATTCGTTGTTCCATTCCGTATGAATCGTCTACATATGTTTTGAAGTGCTTCACACAACAAGAATGATTCGAATGCAAAGCGAAATTACCTGGTTCATAGTCACTTTGCGCCGGGATGCGATTTCGTTTTTCCACCCACGCTGACAGCCTACTTGCAGACATTTCCCGCAACGACAACCAACGAGGCAATCTGCGTTAATTTTTGGCCATTTCTTTAATTTTGTCCTTGTATAAAGTCCGTCATGGGCCATTCCTCATTTGATGTGCTACAATGCCATAAGTAATCAGTCCTCCTGTAACAGTCGGTATCAACCAGCTGCCAACTCATTGTCCGCATACCAACCGAGTTAGGCAGATATTGGCTTTATATGGATTTTTCTGTGTACTGTTCCTAACCACTTCGAGTCATTCATTCCATTACATGTTTTCGTTACACTGGAGAAATAACACATTCACCAAGCTAGTGGTTGTACGTTTTCGACCTAGCAGGTATTTGGTTTTGTTGGAAGTCGACGAAAACGAAACTGATTTGGAACAGTTTCCTGAGGACTCAACGTCTAATTCCAGCGGTACTCTTGCTTCTTGCCTTCTACCCATCAAACATCGAGATCAGATGACGTTATAATTGTGTGTGTGTGATCACTTCAATCCTAAACTTCACTTCGTCAACAGGGGACAGTGGATCAGCTCTCCATCTATGTCAATAGGACCCACACGAGATGAGACTCTTTTGCAACTACCCTTGGACCCCAGATGCATTTCCTGCCAGCGGTTATTTGATTAATTGACGACTTCAACTCAACTGATTTGATAGAATTTTACAGTTGACCTAAAGCTTAATGCGTATATAGGAACACTTTGTTGCCACTAAGATTTTCAAGTCACTTGAATTATATGCGTTTGGTCACGTCGTTACACTTCCTCAGAGCTTTATGGCGATAACACCTATTCCAAGGTCATTTGAAGGGTAATAGTTGAAATCCCACTTTTAAGTATGACAAACGTCAAATTCAAGACCTTGGGCGATTTCGCACACTCCTTTAACTTCATTCACGTCTGAAATGAAGCTTCTGTCCTGTTATCATATTGTGTCCTGTCTTTCCCAGAGGTTGCCAACCATGAAATTCGTGAACCCTACAGTTCCCAATTAGTATTTTGATAAGTGTCCAACTAGTTGTCTATTGTTAAATACCAAACTTACCCATAATACTCCTCTAAAATATAGCAAGCGAAATCGGGTTGGTTCTGCTTTCACTTGAGAAGCACTATAGGTTTATCTTGATGGGGGTGCTTCTTGAACTAGCTATCAGTGATTGCATGCTTTCATTATTCATCAGACATTTGTGCGAGTCCTCTTTTACACTCTTCACTCGTCAGATTTAATCATTTTTATTATTTCAGTTCCGAAATGACCTACTTAAAAATGTGACTGGGCGCTTTTATGTGACAATCCAGTCCTGTTTAATGTCACCTAAATAGATCAATGTTCAAGACAGTCAGTGACTACTCGAAAGTGCTGATGAGTAATGAAATGTAGTTATATCACATGAAACGTCTTATGCGTAACACGCCCTTGTCCACTCACATTAGCCAATCAACTTGCACAGATCACTCACGAACAGTCGTATATAGTGAAATTGTTATGGTTCTCTGCTACCAGTCCTTCATTGTGCATGAACGCGATTCTGTACCTAGCCAAAAACGGTGATGAAATTTACGAGCATTGCGACGTCCCATGAAATTGAATAATTGTTGTTGAATTCACAGTGAGCTAAGTTGATGCAGTCGACTGGATTAGGGAAGAACAATTTAAACGTGTGCTGATCAATTTTTTTTCTTTTAATACGTATGAATATACATTTTAACGTCTTCTGTGCCATCTATAATTACAGTTAGAAACAAAAGGCGTTGAGTTTAACGGAAGCGCAATGGTTGAACAAGGCAATCACACTCTAAAATGAATGTCAAACGAAGATTCAGTCCTAACTTAACGGCACTCCTGTCTAGAAAACTTTCACCGTCAACAGATAATGAATATATTATTAAAAGATTAAAAAGCATTAAAGCAAAATTACACAGTTGCATAATTTATAAAATACTTAACTGACATCTGATGCTAAACTGTTGGGAGTATGTACAATGAAATTTGCGTGCAATTTTGATCAAACAGCCTAAGTTTACAATCCCTTGGAATATGGTTGTGCTTAATTACAGTCCTACAACTGAACCCCTGCAGTGTTACAAAATTAGTTCCGGATCATAAATGTTGTCGAGCGTCGAAAATTGCAAGAACTATTTTACATTATTCCGACTTTTACGTGTTCATGAAACACAGACCAAACCATTCCAGAGGGTCCAATTGTCATCCAGTCGCTATTTAGTAACGTTTGCGGTGAAGCAATATGCTTCGCACTGTTTTATCGAACACTCTTATCATCATACTGACTGGACAGTGAGCTGGATGCCAGAAAGCATAACTTGAAAAGTGATTTAAAATTCTGCTAGTTTTTTGTTTCTGATCAACAAACCAGCAGACTCAGCGTCATGTCTGCTTACTTTTAAGCATCCTCTTCACTGTAGTCTGTAGAAAACAGGAATAACGAATCGAAAGCGTGAAAATGCGGGTGCATCACAGTTTTATCTTTCAAAAGCAAGCATATCTCTTTTATGTTTGTTTGCGTTATACAAATTTGCCAGCAAATCGTTAGTCGGACGCTCCGCCATTCTCGGGATTTTTGGTTAGACTAATCACTCCCAATTTCAACTTTGTGTTATTCGTGAAAGGTACCTGACTGACTTCCACGAAAGCATGATCTTACGTTAAAATATAATAATGCATAATATTGCATATTTTCTCATTCTGTTCGGTGAATTCGAATGAGAAACCGGTCAGAATATTATTCTCGTTAAAATGACTACAGGTGTTTCAGTAATGGTGTCAATATGTGAAGTCGAGTAGCTGATTTTTGCATACGTATATTTTTTCACAATGACTATCCGTCGGTAAAATTGTAACCACCGAAAATCCTGTTGTCCATATTGCTCAGAAAGCCAGTTGCTAGTTGGCTGAATGTGATGTTAATTATCCGAAAGTTTTAGTGAAGGCTACTTATGTACTCATTTTAACTATAATGGTGGCAAGTCGCAAGATTTGCTCGAAAACCCTTAAGCACATCTGATGCATGTACTTGGTCTACCGAGTTGACAGTGATCAAAAACCCTGGTACATTTACGGGCAATATATTCTGTGGTAGTATGTATTTGATATTTTTTGTCCAATGTCTTGAGTTATATGAAACTTTTTTAATTTCACACAAGACCTGCCAAATGAACAGTTATTAAATTTAGTAGACGACATTAAAAATTTGATTTCTTGTGAACTTACCGTCTTCATCGTACTCCTCGGCACTTTCTGAGTATTCTGAAAAACAGTTTGGTTCAAATAACCTTGGCAGAGCAAGATGGAAAACGTGCATTGTGAATCGTGCCAACGACTGCTGTTGTGATAGACAGGTAAATTCCAACAAATGATATGTGGCATTTCACAAGTTGCTCACCAGCATTTTGTTCGTCATTACCTGCGAACAAATACAGATACTCTATCAAAACCGCCGCAGTTACCTGAGTAGCATATTGAAAGTCCACACTGGACGTAACCCCGTGATACCTCCATGTTTTGCGAATTACTAGTTCCACTAATGACATTTAGTAAGAAAATCATATATCGTCAGAAGCAGAGAAATACGAAACAAGTTATTCGTGGTATTTTCGTACACATTACGTATCTCGCACCGGCGTCCGCTGCGTTTCAGTTTGACATTTGTAAGCAAGTCAGGTGTGAAGAACTACGCGATCGCGTAATAATTTAAGAGGGCCTTTAGTAAAAAGTTGGATGTGCCAGAATAAGTTGTCAGTGTTACTTAATTACATCTGGTAGTCCCAGTGCTAGCAGTCATCTGGCAAACGAATCCTGTTTCACTTCTGGTTATCAGACAGGTGCAAATGAAGATTTATTACGGCTGCAATCGACACACTGACGAAAACCAACAAATCTTTTGTAACACGGTTTGTGTGTTTATGTGCGCCATGTCAGCAGCAAAGTCGTTCGCACTGTTAGCAATGAAAACCACGTTTTAAAACAGTAACGTGGAAGTTGTTCACCTGTTGTCCATCCGAGCATCGTTAATTGAACGAAAACATACGAACTGGAAAAAGCCATTCANTCGAAACGTTGTGTTATTCCCAATCTGTATATCAATACTGTCCACTTAGTCAGAGGCAAATAACTTTGGAATAAAATGCATTTGGCGAACAAGCTGCTTCCGCTTTTTCCTCATCGGACGGTTTATATTACATTTAATATAACCAGAGCTATCAATTTGGCGAAGCTGTTCGCGGTTGGCCACAGAAATGTTTCGAATAGTTCGGAATTTGACAACGTTCGTAGACTTTCTGAGATAAACACTTGGTTCCGCAACCCACGCAACAGGTACCACTGTGACACTTGAATAAGCGAACAAAAAAGTAGCTCGCACGTCTAAACAGCAGACCCGTAATATCTCAATGTGATATATAATTCTCTCTAAAGGGGATTCATAGACATGCCGCATTGTCGGTCTTTTCACTTATGTTGCGTTTTTGTGAGCCACCAGTTCAGCCAACGCCTTGTGTTTGTAACCTGACGTCGCGTAAACCACCTTAATTTCCAGAGGCTTACGCACTATCAGTTCCATATATCCACTGGTACATTTCACGAGGTGAGCCTTCTCTTCGCGTAACCTCAGTAAACAGGTCATTTCTGGTTCATTTATGTTATCCGCAGTTGTAATCATATATCTGCGCGGTAACTCACAAGCAAGAGTTCTCTGTCAGAGTGGTACACATCCCCGTCATTACGTGGATAACAACCCACATGAATAACCAGAGGCAAAGTTCAATTAGGCAACGGAAGTGGTCTGTGAGTCCATTTAAAGCTTTTCCAACTGTCAGTCTGAAGGAACTAGGTTCTGTTCTCTGTTCATTGTGTTAGGGACTGAGGCTCAAACACGCAATCCACATTCGAACAGTTATAAAAACATTGACCCCACCACGGCAGCCACAGCCCCTCTCGGTGGCTTCACAAATACAACAGGTCATTTTGGTTGCTCGATTTCCATTTAGTTCATACACACGTCATCTGACTGTATGTTACACTGCTTTAAATTTTGTCAGCCAAACGACCGTATTAGTAAAACACTATGTAAATGTTGCAATGAAAACTACCGCAGTACAGTTTTATTAATTAAGTTGCTCCCTTTTGAAGGACTCACGAGTGTCACTTGAAAGGCCGAATATGGTTAATTGGTGTAAAACTACAATGATCGGTTGAACTTTCATATATATGAATAAGTCCCAAAGATAGAAAAGCAGAGAAGAGGATGCTCTTGTTAGCAGATGGCACATATTCGGTTTTGACATACATGCCCCAATCAGATATCAAAACACTTTGAGGTTGGCGGTATTGCTATCCCATTTTAACAAGTCGTACCAACATCGTCTGGTGCTGTTAAAATTCGACAGTAGTATTTCTCTATGCTATGACAAGGAGTATAAGTACAATCATCCCAAAAGTATGTGGACCCAAATCCTTCATAATATCAAAATTAGTAATTTTATTAACAGAGATATTACTATCGCACAACTTGAAAAGACTGAAACATTTTGTTCGTTTAATTAGAGTATGTCAGAGGAATCACAGATGATGTGATACTGTTGCCTGCTATGTGAACCGCACACTTGTTTTCTTGTGCACTGATAGCCGAACGTTCCAGATCAGTCTATTGGCCGTCGTTTATTCTTCTGATTTTTAAGTTGCACAACGAAGTCAATTAAACGATTGTTGCATTTGATAAACATGCATTGTTCTTGCTGTTTTGTCGTGACACACACAATCTTACCTTCAAAGTTGGTATCTGCTGCTGATCCATCTACACCTGAAAATCATGTCGAAGGTTGTGTCAGTTCTGGTGGGTTTAACCTCTTCAGTTCGTTATTACTTTTGTGAAATTTTTGCCTTTAATTCTTTTGTTAAGTTACAGTGGCCTCCGAGTATCAGATAATACTTATGATTTACCAATACTGTATTCACTTGTTTACCTCTCGTACGTTTTTTAGTCTACTTCTCTACTCTACTTGCATGAACGTTAAGTGTCAACTGAGGATTTTAGCTCCGTTCCAGGGAACTGAAGTTTTTCACAAATAAGAAGGAGTATCGGTATCTGTGTACTGAGGGGACAACTAGTGCACTCAGTAAAGCCTGATAAATGCTGCACACTAAATATGAACTGGATGAGCAAAAATCTATCATTCCAAATATTGTGTCATTCTATGGGAATGGAATGAAATCAATCGTTAGAACTCCAGTGAATGACTTGGCTAACAGAGAGGTTGAAACAAGCTGAAGAAAGTTGGCAAAGTTTGATGCAAAATTGCTCAGTTCTCCAAGTATGTTAGCACAGACTCCAAATATCATTCTAGATACTACACTCTGACGACATCAACGTACTGTGTAAAAACAATTCAGGAGCTACTGAAGATAAATATTATGTTACGGTACGCGTAACCCTCATTTCGAATCGGGCGAATCCGTCTAATCTGTGACTGTCAGCTGGTGAGGATCGACATCCATGAATACCCATTGTTGGGCACAACCCTTAAAGTGACGCTAAATCACAACACTTAGAGTTGCGAATGATGACACTATGCGTGCGTAATTATCATAACAAGGATAATGATCACATGGTGGAAATAAACGGACAACTCAAGAATGCACTCTCATCACTCTGCCTAATTTGTCGCTCCAAGCTGAAGCCAGTCTACAAACACCTATGTTATTTATACTAGGAGTTACTCATCCATAATCCGTTGAATAAAACGAATTCCCGCACAATGCACCTGTCCCTTTTCAGATCATACAATTTCTGATTTCTAATCTCTGAATCTTCCCAAACGCCCGGGATAGGTAGTTGACCAAAGGGGTCCATGATCGGCCCCATCTTCTCGCTAACAAAACCATGAAAATTCCGGTGTTTTTTAACCATGCTCTTCATGATATCAGTTTGAATTTTAATCACTTGCAGTTGTCCATATGTAAAATTTGCTTACGTGAATATATTACGGTAATAACAATTTTGCGTTCACTAGCTTCAGTTTTGTTCCAAAATACATAATACAGGTCGATATGTAAATCAATATTTCATCGTCAGCCGCGACATTCAATGTTTGACCTCTTCTTTCCGCGTGTAACATGTACACGATGTATTCTTCATACATAGTTCAGATTCTTATATCTGTTTTGTGAGCTCGAGAAACTATGATACAACTTGCTTTGGTGCAATCTCTTCATATAAAACCTGACCAATATAATCTCTCCAACGTCAGTTTAACAGAAATTCTACCCCAGTGGAATGTATTCTGGTTTACCATATCTTGTTGCACTCAATAAAAGACCGGCCATTGAAATGCAGACCTCAGGTTGCCCTCAGTTTATGAAAGAGAATCTTTCTTCGTTGATAGCAACCCATTTTGAAACAGTGATGTACTCACCCATATTTTGATACGCGCCGTAATGAGTAGTAAATTACCGTTGATAGCGTTTTGTCGGTGAATCAATACGACTGTGCACTTTTTGAATTTTCAACAAAGATCTAATTCATATGGGTAAGTGGAAGCGTCCCATTTAATTTTCACCGTTATTGTCTGGCGGTTCATACTCTGACTTAACTCGGATTAACTCTGCTAGGCTCTGCAGAAGGTTTAACAGACAATGTTTCTGATTTCATCAAACCTGTGTTGATTACACCCAAAATCCCTCCTAAAATTGCTCCAGAAAGTAACACTTTAGGACCATGTTTTACACAATTGCATTCATGACGACATCACCGATCCCACCAAATCTAGCCCAAAATAGTTACAAACACAGTTCGACTCTGGTGCAATATATATAGTATTAATAGAAAATTCCTGTTTTTACTGGAATTTTACACCATAGTAGTGAGATATGAATAGAGCTGGTAATTTATAATAAATTCCGTATCAAAACTAAGCCACAGATCAGACCAACAGTTGAATGAGCATACCGGAAGGCTTGTCGGTTATTGTTCAGGCTAAATTACTGTGTTGCAGACTAATCTATTCGGCTGCATTTCATTTAGAATCAGTTTTTCGGATAAGTTGAACAAGGAAGTCAAAACACTAGCCCTATGTTATGTGTTTAGACAAAAGTAAATGTTTTTTCACTGTTACTCACTGCACGCAGTTTAAACATACAGAATTCTACCCTATGTAAAGGTATATTGATGACTTGGACAGCCTAACAACCACAGTTATTTTCAATAAAGAATTATCCAACGTTATGCGAAGATGAGTAGACTTGTGCTATATCACCTCAACTTGTGTGCACGATGTGTTCTGTTGGGTGACACTGTCCTGAATATTAGCAACCTTTAGCTTTTGTGCCTCATCCAGGCTTCTACTTTATTAATCCGCCTTTTTAGTTTGGTGAAATCGGAGCATTTATTATCTTACCAACAACTGTAAATTCATCCTCATCCCCTTCCTCTAAACCTTCACCTTCACCGGCGCCTGCAAACAGAGTTAAAGTGTTAGTTTATTTGCAACATAACATTGAATTTTGTGGTGAGAAGTACATCGACAGATTCGTTTTATGTGTGTGTTTGTAATAGCAGAATAGCATCTCGATACCCGTTCTTATATGACATCGAAATTTGTTTGCCTTTTGGTTCAAAATAACACAAACCACACGAAAATTGTACTTTTAGGTCAGCATTGACAACTCAGGCTAAGAACACCGTATTTTGGATCCTACAAGATACCTTAAGATAAACGTTTCTTAATTGCATATAACGTAGTTTGTAGCCGCAAATTTCAAATACTTAGTAAACCATTCGGTCAGTGATGGCAGATTTCTTATTGAAAGTATTCAGTGATCATTTTTGTATGTGAACTGATCAGCAGTTTATTTCGCTAAGTGCATCTTAACATTGTTGTGAACCGTTTTAGTACGGTACGATAAAACATGATTTGTGTAAAGAGAATTTTACTTTATACGCTGAGTACTGAATAAAGTTTACGCATGCGTCATGACACCTACTCTGTGCATATTAAAGGTGGTGATTCTTCGAAAATATCTTTTTAAATTCAAGTAGCCTACAGAAAATTCACAAACCAGTATTATCTTATATGTCCTCTTATTTTTCGTTTAAACTGTATGTAAAAATTATTTTTTTAATGTTACTAGCGTCATCAGTAGAGCCAATATTGATTCGAATGTTTACCTCCACCTTGCACAGCAACTTCATTTTCAATTGTTATCGCATCAACGATTATATCTTCATGCAAAGCTGAAAACGATAGGGATCCTGATTAGTTATACCTTATTGACATTGAAGAAGTTAACATTTGCTGAGAGATTCATCAGTGAGACTATTTGCTTGATATGCCGTATGTATCATTACCAATCCACGCAAAAATTCTAGCAAGCGACTGGTATGCGTTAATTACTCTAGACTAAACAATGAAATCCTACGTTTAAAAGGTGACTGTTTAGAATACTTTTCGTGATATTTGAGAATCTGCAGTTTTATAGTGGCCTATAAAATTTTATTGCTGACGATCCGTTTTTTCAAGGCAGCTCCTCCAGTATCACAGATTCTCTATTCCCTGAATATTTACACTGACGAGCAAATTCGAAAGTCATGTTTCCTACAGTCTGGTATTGTGGCTATTGTTAAAAGGTTTTAGGTGTTTCACACCTGACTGGTTTGGTGCGCCGAAGACATGCAAAGAAAGTTTGATGAAACCTTCACAAATTGGAGATACATGTACAGAGGATTGCTCGTCAGAACACAAGTGATCGACGAAGTTCACACAGGCGTCATTATGGCCTTTTAAAAATCCTGCTATTTAGACATATATAGATGTATGGGCCGGTCTGAACTAAATCAGCATTTGAAAAGACCTTTCAAATTGGTTCTAATGTAATCAATTACATTTGGCTTTTAAGCTTTTCGACCAGTTTGAATAAATTCGTCGCAGATCAATTGAAAACTGTAAATTTGACTATAAGTGAAACTTGTCAATTTCAAAACAATAAAAGAACGTTTTTCTTGTTTGTCTGCGCACAACACCGTAAGTGTGAAACAACATTTACCTACCTGTTTCTATGTGGGCTGTTTCTGAAGAGTCTGCAGCAACACTTCCTATAACAGAAAATTGGTAACAATTGTTTTGTTGTTGTTTCGATCAACGGAGCCACTTTTGGTTACTGTGACGAACTTGGAGTTAGTTGGAACAAACACTCCAGCAGTAAAATTACACAAACTATCAGCGAGTAGCATGTTAGATGTATGTCCAAAATGGTGACTGCTATTCAGGCTACCTATCAACGAATCCGGAATCGTAGCTTATATTATTTTAGTTACTCAATCGGTGGATGTGTTCAGCTATTCCTAAAGTCCAGTGAGTTCTAAACAAACTGTTTGTGCGAATATAGATCTTGAAGTACGGGTGAACTGTTGCACTTTATATCAGCCGAATCAAACGAGTTCAACAACTTTCGTGCACACACTCCTGGACTGATATAGCAAACGTGAAAACTTTACACATATTTACTGCCACCCTCAATACCACACACTGCCAGATGTCAATGCAGACCGTGCAATCTGTGACTGGTTTATCAACAAATAAAAACGAGTCTGACAACCAGAATAACAGAAAATGAGCTGAGTTCCATAAGGCCGTTTAAAAATCAAACCGATTAAACCGGTTAAGCCATACTACATACGAGGTGAACGAAGTAAGAAAGAAATCGAAAGGACTGAATGCTATTCGACGAATACGGAAAAGAAAGAAGCGATTAGTAAAATGATTTTCTTAATTCCCGTGGCTGGCGGTTGAGCTGAAAAAGTTTATATAGACCCAGTGAGCAAAAGGTAACTGAAGAATTGTTCCTTTTATGAATGATGAAAACATCGCACTGCAGTTCACTGAAATTGTCACTAAAGCATCTATTCTCCTGTACACTCGCAAGAAGCCAAACATGCTACGTTGAGCCTATGGGCGAAACAAAATTACGAACAGCTGTTTTTTTAGTCGGGGATTTAAGTCCACCTCCCTTGTTTTTGAGCACCAATCAGATGGGCAAGTCACATTGTTCGAGATTTCTTGATTTACCCCTGAAAACCGGATCGGTTTTTCCCGAAATGTGGTATTATTTTCAATTATTTTGGAATAGGTTGTGTAGTGAAAAGTTTGAGTATAATTACCCTATGTGTTTCGGTAGCAGCGCACCATGTCAAACTGATGGCCGTGACCACTGGTATAGGCTTCTTTGATCGGAATGCTCAGAATAGGTGAAACTTGAGTACGTTCGTTAGAACGTTCTACAATTCCTTCTGAAATTGTGCTTGCCTGAACAAAATTCACCATTTTTTCCAGAGTGAAATAATTTAACGAAATCTTCACAGCGTAAAGGAGTTTTAAATTCTTATGTTACATATTGTGGTAAAAGTGCGAAGGACGCCACTTGACACAGTTAACTGGAAGTTTGTTCATAATATTATTGATTTATCTTTTAAGCTCGAAGGTAAACTCTATATCTGCGCGTTAAGACGATCTACCTAACAACGCACACATAGAACAGCAGGAGTTGAAAGGACTGAATCGGCGAATAAACGGTGGTTACAATAAATGTATAATTGCCACTTGCAAAGTCAAGCACACTGAAAAGGTACAATTGTCTGAGCAGTTCTCATTGTTTGTGTAAACAATCCTGAGGAGCAACGTCGCCCGCGAGGTTATTCCTAATATATTGAATGAATTTTAATTATACGAAGATGTTTGTATGTAAGGAAAGCGTGGATAAAACTCAAAACGGAGGACATTGAACGTTTTGTAATGCTATTAAAATTCATCTTTTTAATTAGGAAATGAGAATCGCTTATCAACTGGTCAGTGGTACTAAGAGGGCAGCGTGCTGAAAGAAGTACAAGCAGCTTGTATACGAAGTTTGAAGAGACTTTCAACGGTTTTATAGCGCAGCGCCGAGGGACGGAATAAAATGAAATTAGAGTACAACGTTACATACTGTACTGGGAAAAATGGAGACTGAATACACATGTAACAAACATTGCACTTTAAACAGTGATTAGACCTTGAGGCTCCATTATATCGTAACCTCTTTAAGCAGCTCAGAACTGCCCGACATTACTAGGTAGTTGCGCATTGGCTTCGGTTCACACTTTCAACCGATAACGTGGATTGATATGTATGTTGTTTTGTCAGCTAACTTTCAATCATACTGTCTTTGAAAGATTCGAAAAATATTCAGCGGAAGATAACTCGTTCACTGACCCTTAATCGCCTTTTGCTAGACACCCTAGTGCCTGTTGAACCGTTACTAATAGGATTCATGTGGCCATCCTGTTCTGTATGGCAAAATGTTCTATTTGATTACCAAATCATGTAGACCTTTGCTCATTTAATCTAACCTCATAACCACTTTTAACTACTTTTTCACCTCGAAGTTTTTCACAAACTCTCAACTCGAGACACAACCAAACACAGAATACCCCCTGTCTAAAAACTTACTGGAATGAAGTATTTTAGTGGCTCAAAATGGTTCAAGTAATTCGATGTCAGAAACTATCCTCTATCTGCAACCTCTGCGGAAAAAAGATACCACCCAGGCAGGAGTTTCGGTGTTCGAATTTCAGGTCAGAATATCTACACATCTGGTGAAAGTATCTGGTATGAAATTAAGAGATAACTATTCACGTTCTTTCTGAATATGCACAAATCTGCCCTATATATCAATATAACATGCGCGTATCTAATAAATGAGCACAGATGTGCCTTTATGATCGCAAATATTCTAATCGTATTTTAGTTTGTTGATGATTAGACCACATCTGCACAAGATCTTTGACAAATACAGATTCGGCTTTTGTACTCATTCAAGTGTTCGAATATACTCGGGGATTTCATCGAAAACTGAAAAGTGGCGAATAAGCTCAATTTTGGTGTGTAACCTTCAGACCAAATACAGTACAGTAAACCTGAAATCAGTTGTCAAGTGACGATTTCGTAAAATCTGATGCAGTGTGTTTGCCACGTTTTGACTTTCGATGAAATTTAGATTGGATGATAAACCATCCAATGTATCTCCATTCTCCACATGAATTCGCACAAAAAATAACGTTCAGGGCTGCCAGAAGGGGAATGCAACCATCATAGAGTTATTACGAGTCGTTCAATGTGAAAGAAAATGGCTTACCTTCCACTGCGGTGTTTGCTGCCAGCGATTCTCCAGTGAAGTTTCCTGCGGTTGACCATAGGGAAGACAGTACGGTTAAAAAACTAACTGTTCGGAAATATGCAATTCATAAGTAGTCAACAGAACTTTAGATAGTTTCTCGTCGGTCGTTTTTCTCATCCGGAAATCTGACCAATTTTTGTGATGCGTTAGGTTTCTGTAAGCACAAACAGACAAAGACACAACTGTTCGGTTGAGTCTCTTAAGATGTGGCATTTGCCAAACGTCCGCATTACGGTGCAGCGCTTTACACAGCGTCGAAATTTACGTCACCTATCTTTTGGCCTGAATGGTTTCCGTTCATTTTAGACACTAAATCCACCCTACTTGTAACATGTTCGACATATTTTTGTACCGTTTACCTTGTGTAACGTCTAAATGTTAATCTGGTTTCTGGGTTCTACCAGTCCAAGACAAAAGCTTACTCGTAAAAATCTTCAACAACCATGCCGTCTATTATACTTGTTCACGTTAGAGTCGATTTGTCGGTCATTTTCTTCACCGTATGTACCCTTACGTTGCACCTCTATCAGGTCTTGATTGTTTAACTTAAAGATCTTCACTTCTGATAAGCTGGGCTTACTCTGTCAACCTACGTGTAAACTTATTACACCAAACAATTCAAACTATCTTGGTTGAAAATGTGCGACACAATATTCTTTCTATAAATCAACTTATTACTAAAACGAGGTAGGTGACAGCACCATTGGTGTGTAGGATTTGTCTAGTGTTCTCACTTTTGGGCAATGTGATTCATAGTGAAAGACTTTCATAAAAGAAACTTTAAGAATGGCCCTTTTTAAATCAGCGACTGTTGGCGAACTTACCGGATTCCTCCCCGTTTACTACTAAAATATCAAACAAAAATCACAACCCCCGTCTAAATCACAATGAATGAATGAATTGTGGTCTTTAGTACAAAAATTACGTCTGTGAACCATCTGGTATCCCATAATTTAAATCGAAGATACATTAAGGCAAGTGCGACAGTGTTTCTTCCGCAGACTGGTAATTCTTCCAATGGCCGTGCTGTAAGTTTCAACAACCTCCTGTACTTAAGTTGAACAGAACAAACACGAACGCGATTAAACGAATCTCATATTCTTACTTAGCTGTGCTTGAAACTATTAAGTGGAAAAGCTATAAAATGACTGGATTTCACCGTGATCAACTTGAAAGTGTTCAATCTTATTTTGTCCAGACGGGAAATTCCCAACTGACATAGTTGACTTTGTTTCGTTAAATACGCATAGACCTCTGAGATTGTTGAAGTGATTTCACTTACACGCTAAAAATACCATTTAACTGAACATTTTCAACAGACTATAACGTATTCGACTACAAGCTATAACTTAGTTACGCACGTGACTACAGTTGTTACAATAATTAGCTTCATAATATTATGTTGAAAATATTGGTAGTTCTGTTCAAATTATAGATGGATAACTTACGAATAGACAATGCCACGAGCAACAATATTCTTCGAGCCATACTCATCATGAACTGCAGACTAACGCAACTCTCGCCTATTTATACAGTTTCCAATGTCCATCATCTCACATAATATACCTCTGTCTTGATGCACATTAACAAAGTGAGAACTGTTTTGATCGCTCCATCAATTCATTTATCAGACGGCAATCAATTTGAGGAAGGCCTGTTGCCAGTTGTGAAAACGCATTGCCAAAAATAAGGTGGAATCTGCTAGAGTGTCATTTCTAACTACGGCGGAACGTGGTGATAACCTTGTTGATCAACCCGGTAAAATGACAAAAACAATTCCGATCAAGCGCCACTATCCGAAATATAAACAAGGTCCATTTAGTTGAGTAATTTGCGTTTTATTCTTTGAAGAAAATAAGGCATCTCAAAAGAATTCATAGGCTAGACCACAGACGTGCAGCTCGATCACGTGTGACCGATATCTATATTAAATATGTTGACTCAATGTTCCTGGTGTCGTAGACGTTTTGCTTCGGGCCCTTGCCTCATTTGAAAACGAAAATATTACGCTACGCAGAGCTATTTTCAGATTGAAACTCAATTATAATATACCTTGTTCATCTGGCTGTGGCTAACTCGTTTACTGTGTGTAATTTTTGAGAGGCTGATCACGATGTTTGTCAAATATCATCGAGGGGATTAAGTCAATTTTCCTCAAAAACACTGTAATGCCAATTGGCCTTGGGCCTTAAATACCAGTCAACTGATTAATGCTTGTAAATTTCGTCTGAGGCTAACATCCCGCAATATCTAGCAAATTTAAGGGCAAACACTGACCTATCAGACGTGTGAGACACAATAGTGATAAGATCATGAATGAAAGAGGTAAACAGCAATCTACCAACTTACAGAAGTAAATTGTGGTTGTGAGCTCATATGCCCCAGATCATTCGATGAACGCATGTCGTGAAATACACGGATGCAACTGTTTACTTTTTACTCTGTAGTACTGATGTTAATCCAGAATCAAAGATTAAAGTCGTGACCTACGTAGGGAAGCCAGTGACTACATTAGCAGCACTTGAGTCAGAAAATTCTCCATAAGTTCAAAGTTCGGACATTAATCGCTATGGGGTGTGGTCAGATATTGTAAAGTAAACAGCTGACTGAACGTCAAGTCAATTTCACAAGCGTAACGTCCTCGTACGTGGCAAATGATTCAAGAGTACCACATTAAAAGGCTGAGAACTCAGTTGTGTTCGCGGATGAGTGCGTTGAAAATAAGTCACTGTTCACCGTGAGTTCAAACTCACTCCGACCTGAAAATAGAAAGCGGAGTAGGATAAATCAGTGTTTGCCTTCTAGCACTGAACGTCTTTTCACTTGTGACTAAATTTGTGTCTCACAGAACACTTTTATTCCTGTTGAGTAGGGGACTGTGCAGTCCCAGATTTGGTGTATTGTATCGTTCATCCTGTACAAAATGCAAACGAGAAATAAACAAGAATAGTTTGAAAACAATGGTCCCGGAGGTAAACTCCAGCCCTCTCAGGCCAACTGATTGCCTATCACGTTGGACCCCGTTCTCACTGTACGTAGCTTTCCTATAGAGTGAACTGAACTCACTGTTCAACAGTGTAATTCTAGAATAGACATACGTAACGAGATAAACTGTGAATCTGGATATCAAACGATACAACTTTAGGATGTAATTTGGCAAATGTTTGAGACACTCTGTTCACGAGTCAACGTCTGACGCGAGCAGAACACTGAGTGCCCGTTAGTCGAAACCAATAAAGAATTATGGAACAATGTTGCAGCTAAAGGTAATCTAAGGATGTGCGGGGAGAAGCTATCTTGTTAATATTGAAAGAACGTTGATGAGAACAACAGTTGCGGTTGCAAATATGACAAGTATTCCCTCAGGTCAAAACAAGAAAGGAACAAGGGTCCAGTGTGTAGACAGGTGATAGTTGAGACCATCGTAAGGGATGGTGGTAACTTGTGCTCACGAATGTCTTCAGCAGTCGGTTAACATAAAACCATTCCCGAAACGCATTCTGTCTGTCCACGTAGGGTAAAGCAGACGCGCCAACATATCGAGCTCACTTGCATTGCTGAAGGCCAAAATCCTGCCGATCGACACGTCGGCGAAAGATAAACATTTGTTATTCACACATATCTAACAGACTATCTTCATCGACCTGAGGTTATGCGATGGAACCCACATCCGACAGCT
Source organism: Paragonimus westermani (assembly GCA_008508345.1). Classification (NCBI taxonomy): domain Eukaryota; kingdom Metazoa; phylum Platyhelminthes; class Trematoda; order Plagiorchiida; family Troglotrematidae; genus Paragonimus; species Paragonimus westermani. The sequence continues at coordinate 25,131 of QNGE01000309.1, forward strand.
CCATGCTGATCATTGTTTTGTCATAGTGAAGTTGCTGGCTTCAGTTAAGTTTCTGAGGATAACACTTCGGTTACATGAATGTATTTGTAACTTGAACATTCCGGATCACTGTACAGGTTGACCTGCCTCTAGAATTTCGGCCGGTTGTTTCCAGAGTGTCCACTAGTTTGCACTCGATTCTCATGAGATTAGCAATGGACCAGTAAGTCAAGGCAAATCGAACATTGGTTACAGCCGAAGGACATTACTGTCAGCCTCTTCTGAACAAGATTAATGAATCGGATAAATGCTTATGCCTCTCAATCGCACACAAGAATTCACTTTACCGAGCTACTATTTTCACTAGTCCCGGACACGTTTCGGTCCCTTTCCAGTCACTTTCTGCCAGCACATGTATTGTCCCTGGCCGACAAAATACTTGTTATTCAGTCTAACCTAAGGTGGAAGTCGCTATTAGAGACATCGAGTGATGGCTGAGTTTGCACAACCTTAGAAGACATACAGTCTACCAGGTAGGCTACGAAGCTGTCAGAAGCTTGGGAAGTTTACGACAGCATTGTGTCAACCACATTCCAAAAGGTGTAGTCACTGCCCAAAATGAAGTCGAAAGACTGGCCGCCATGTGTTGGTCTTCTCGAAAATTGAAAAAAATACTATTCAACAACACATCTACTTGACCTCAATAAAGTGCTGTGCTGAATCACTACGACACCTTATTCATTTACAATGTATTCCTTTTTTGAAGAACTTGGCCCCCACCTGGATTGCAGTCAGTGATTAGAACCAGTCTAAACCAGTGAAAGTGGCGATCTGAAGTAGTTGGACAGAATAACGGTGTATTCACAAGACCCAAAACGTGTCCTCATTGTGCACTTGCTTCTCCCGTTCTTGTGTTCCTTGTGAATATTTCTCCCCATCTGAGAACTTGCCCTTCATTGAGGCTGTTATGAGTGTGGTGGACATTTTGTTGTCTGCGTCCGGAGTTAACTGAAGTTCCACTGCGCAGTGGCTTCATATTTCATGCGTGGGCTAAATACATTTCTTAAATAAGAAATGTTGTGCATGCACATTTGAATATAATTTTGCTAAAGTTCCCCCATGTTCCCCTTAACATCCGTCTATTTAGTAAGGGTCTTAGTACAGTCTGCAGACGTTGCAACTAGACGGTGGCCATCACGTGAACGTCAGCTAAAAATGTGGAATAGAACACCGGACTGAGTAACGTATGCTAGTTAGTAAATTTTCTAATTTTACTGTCAGCATAGTGCATTTAGAGCAGTACGACCAGTTTACTCCTTTTTGTTTACATATGTTGGTTAAACAAACAAAAGTAGTTATTTTTTGTTTGACTGAACAGTACTGTTTCTAAATGTACGATTCCGATTTGACAAATAAAGCAACAAGTTCAATGTGATACTGGGGTTTATCGTTAAATTGTACAGCTGTTCTGCTTTGTGACTTTCGTTCAAAATTAGGGTTTTCTAATATGAATGGATTACAGTTTAATGACGTAGTTACTAATACGCTGAATTTCTAAACTAAACACATGTGGTTGCGTCATGTTTTGAGATACATCATGATTCCGCCGAACCTGGTATGGTTACCACGAGATTTATTGCCCTAATTTGATGCATTTCATACCAAACCCCAAATGTCAAGAATCAATATGCTTGAGTACAGCTGGACTTTCCATGAGTGAACCTAATAGGAACCACGATTATTAATGATATCCGCACACTCAGCGGTTATCCTTAAGATAGCGGTTACCGTGATTCCTGGTTAGTTTTGTTCATACACATGTACATGGGATTTCATAGTGTACAACACGTGGTTCAGTTGTCTATGGGCCGCAAAAGCAAACACTTAAGTCACCTGACATTGCTTATGGAGAGGTTTTGATACAACTGTGACAAAGTTATAATTTTTTATGAAAGACAACTCGAACTTATTATGGGGTTAAAGCACTGACTTTTCCGGCATCGTTTGATTGGCACAGATATCCACTGTTTTTTTTGTATCAAACGCATTACATTAGTGATTTATATCAAAATCCATTCGACACGCTATAAAGCTTCACCCTTCAGTGTCGAGTCACAGTTCGTCGGAGTGACTAGCTATCACTCGTGCCATTTAACAAGAGAGGGAGTTCTTACTCTGTGGAGGGGGCAGCTCGATTTTCAGTTTCACAAAACTGTGATCACCTGAATAAACTACGCCAGAGGTCTCAGCCTTTTGGGCAGTGCATTCGACGTGTTTATTTGAAAAGGGCTGCAATCACACCGTAGACCTAGCTGAGTTGAAATCAAAAATCCGAAGACGAAGTACACTCGAATTTATCGTAGACATAGTTTGAGACATGTCGCTAAAGAATCCAGTCACTTCGACAAGAACATAATTTTCATATTAAGTATGTCCGCCATGGCGATATATATAAGGATCGCGTTCAGCGAGAAGGGAGTTGCTCTCACCAACTACTGAATGCAAGATCATATGAGAATGGATTAAATTACTCTGTCGCATTTGGAACCTAACTACTGAGCCTACTGGTTAGAACAACAGCTGGTTCTAAAGATGCATTACTCGGTAGGTGATAACCAAGTCTACCACTCAAAGATGTGGACCGTAATAAATTTCGGTTTGTTTGGCTCTAGCCCCACCCTCTTGAATTCAGGTTAACCAACAGTATTCATGTTCAAGTACACATCCGTGAAATGGGCATTCCAACGTTAACTGCTAATTACGAGTTGAGAGAGTTATCTTCAACCAACGTCCAATCCAGCAGAAGTCTGTCAAGAAAATTTTGTGTGGCCCATCATGAGTGAAGTTCCTGTTCCGGCAAACGCTCACTACGTGGTGGTAATGAACAGTGCAGGCATTCGCTTGACGCGGATAGACAAGATCTAGGTGGTTGTGATCTTCATGATCTAACGTTATCTCCACCACTGTTGTCTATGCAGCTTTCTCCGCGATTGCTGCTCGTGCTATCCAGCTATCGTGTGGCATTTACAGACTAGAACCCTGGAACTAAGAGTGGTCCGAGGTGATTACTCAGCAACCAATCGTAGCAGCGAAGCAGGAAATCTTCAATTGTGCTGATGCATACCCGGTAGCTGTTGCGTCAGACAGAGCTGCGTAGATGAAACCTTGATGGAAGGACTATACACCCAACTGATAAAGGCAACCTCACCCGTCAACTGCAGACTGATTGCGGTTCTTGAGGACAGATCTGTTTTACTTGAGGTCAGAACATTCGGTGAATACCGAAACCAGGCCGTTTGGCCAGATCGGATTTGGACACATGTTACCAGTAATCACTCTCAGCTATTAAATTAACTACCAATACGTTTGAAAAGAACCAGTGTGCCATACACCCGCAATCATTCCGTACCGTGGAATCATTTAACTTTATTCGTTTAGTGTTATTCTATTGCTGGAACCGGGGAGTTGTGTAACGTTTCAACCTTCGGCTTTAAGTACCAGAGATTTGTAATCAGCTTGTTTCGAATTAATCAGGTTCCACCTTTTATGTTGAATTTCTTTACACCTTTTCCTTGAAGAACGGTTTGTGTTTTGTTCATCGAACTGAACGGTAGTAAGTCTACCGCCCTACCGAATGATCAGGATGTTCTCCGGAGTATTGCTTCCAATAACACGGCATGGATTATAGCGTTTGCCGGATAACGCGTGACTAATGTCAAACATTCACGCAGTTCACGATAAATGAAAACTGCACAAAAACTGTTATACGCTGTTTAGAAAGCTCATCTTTAAAAATCAGGCCAGACGAACCCTGCGGCACCGTTCGAGTTGTAACCAGGCGAATCATCTTTCGAGATCGCACAAAACAGCAGGTAGATTCTGAGTTTACTGAGGTACATAACTGCGGCAAAAACCACCCAGAATTGTTCAATCTTACGGTCAGTAACGATCTAAATTTTTAAGCAATGTCGAGGTTTTCTTTACGTTGTCAACTTTCAGAAGTTGAGTGCCACCTCCATGCACTTGTTAATACACTGACCTATTCCAACACACATTCCCTCACGCAGGCATAGATATTGTCTGCCCCTCAGCTGCATCCATCTAAGGCTGACTAAGTTTGTCACGTCAATGCAATCTATGGCAAGTAGCCGTACCGGTAGACAACATATGCACAGAAACGTTGGCTCAAAAGGTCACTGATGGCCGGATTACCCACAACTGCGTTTCATTCTCCGGAGCAAGGAAAATCACGGTGATTAGTTTGTGTTCGTACTAGTCCACGAACTAACGGACAAGTTAAATAGACCGATTGTCAGAATATCTACTAAATACAGCATCATTAGTGGATTGGTTGGGCGATTTCGGTAACACCTTAAGGCTTTGATCAGAGCATTCCGAAAGCAGGTGAGTTTTAATGGGGCGTCACAACTCGCTCTAACAGATTTATGCGCTCTATTCAATGTATGTTTTCTCAGCTCTGTGACCAGGATGGCTGAGTGGAAAACGCTGAATTTGCTCGATGACTCACTTCAGTCTAAATCGACCAACAACTCTGACTTCGTTAACTTTCTTCGCACAGCTGTGTGAACACTATGGCTATCAGTTTCACAGAGCTTTTAACTTTTACTACTATAAACCTAAAAGTAGATAAAAACGTGCATTTTATTTGTCTGACAACCAATCCGTATGCTTAAATCATGTGTCCGAGACTACACGTCGAAGATTTCACAACTGGTGAACTAATAATAACCTTTGCATTTGTTCGAATTTTTAATATATACAAACAGTTTGGAACAACACACTTGATATACTGGTTCGGACAGTTAAACAAATGCGACACGAGTTGCTTGCGAAATTGGTACAGACCAACTTTATTACCTGTCCGTTTATGGATAATGATGTTTTCCTCGTGTGTCTAATTACTATTTAGATGACGATTTTATCGTTGGTTGCTTCAATATTTCGGTTGGAAAAGTTTGTTTAAAACATGCGAAAATGGCCAACAGTTTAATCTGAAGGTTACTTCTAAGTACAGTCCACACGGTATCCTGTTAAATGAAATCGAATGTGGGCGGTATATCCTCTGCTTTAGATTGCTCACCATAAGCAATCCGTTTACAGAAATTTAAGAGTGAATTCAAGACCATGACCCGGCTAGAATCAAAATAAATGTGAACTGAGTAGTGAGTCGTATAAATTTTTCCTGCATATGTTTGACGGTACTTTTCGTCAATAGTCACGCATGAATTATATTTGCCTGTAAGTCATTGAACAAGGGACCTTCTGAAAAAATCTCTAGTCTCCATTTTCCAAAACAGTGCTATCCTACACTTGTTCACTTTTGTAATAATTTATCATAATACAAAGATTATGAAGCTGTTGAACTCATGTCCGGCAGTACCGGATTCTCATGCGCGAACACCCAGAGAATAATAATGGCAAAAGGGAATCAGGCTGTTCAGTAGTGGATCTCATTTGTTTGCACCCATGTTCCATTAGAATCTGTCTCTCGCTCTTGGGCGTTACACTTGAAGAATACGCTAAACTAGAATTCGTTATTGAGGTTAGGATGGTTGTGGTGATATAAGAACATTTACTTAATATAGAGTAGGTCTTGTGCAAACTGAGAATACTGGCAAATTCAAACTGGCTAACAAACGCGTGGACATCAGGCAGGGAACGACAGAAAACTTCCTCCTTCTAGATCCAACAGCTATCTCCATGCGAGTAAGAAAAAGGGGTAAACATCAGATCACGCGTGAGGTTTCTCACCTGAACAGCTTGCGTAGTTCATACTACTGTATATTGTAGAACCTGTGACTGACTGGGGGTTGATATAAATTTGTCGTCCTTTCACTGAATTTAATGGTATGAGATTATCTCTCCTTTCTAAAAGGCTGCCGAAAGTCAGTGATTTACTCCCACATAATGTCTCGTAAGGCCATGAATACACTGCCAAACAGTTTCCTTGTGGGAAATGTGAAATTCTCATCCCAATCCTGTTGGTTTTATGAAAACAGTTTCAAAATGTCCACCTTCGGTTTCGCTCTATTACTGGAAAATAAAGCTTACGAGAGGGTGGCCATTAGGCTGCTGTATAAACCCCTGATTATTGGAATTATTTTTAATACTAATTCCGGGATCTAAATCAGTACAAAGGAGATGTCTGTTGTTAACCTCCTTATGGAAAGTCACCATAAACATAACAATAGGCTAAATTTCATGTTGTGCACACTGGAACTTGCGCCTTTCGATACCCAAAAAAACAATTGCTGTCACCACATGTAGAAATGGCTGAAATTGCACCTGGTTATACGCTATGAATCGTGTTATTCGTCTTGCAGTACTCACACATCTTGGGAGATCTAGACAGAATCCACCGGAATAATACAATCGTTTAGTGTGTCGACGTATTGCTGTGCCAGTCAATGCAGTCGCGTGTTAATCAGAAGTTTCTCCTAAGTATCTGTGTTTGCCGTCGAGCAGGAAAGATAAGCAAATGAAACGAAAGGCTTTATAATCATGGCCTCCTTGTTGCTGGAATAAAAATGAAGACTGCATACCAAGTGTAAAAACACTTCCAAGTGGAACGACAAATAAGAATGATAACATCCGTTGTACAGGCTAAAGGGAAGCAACTTTTTAGAGAACCTCGGAAACACTTGCAAAATTGGTTAGATCGGCTCATTGATATTTGGTGGCATATTCAGGAATGGTGGATTTCGAACGCCGTTTACAATAACATTCAAACAAACAAGCTGTTTGTGGAATTAGCACTCGATTATCTGAATCGTCTGAAGTACTCACTTTTAATAGGATTTATTCATCTTGCTGGAGAAATATAATGGCTTGGTTGTACCACTGGCAAACAATTTGCATCTGTGTATAGAACAGTGTGCTATAGAATCCGTTAAGGATGTTTTCTGTAAGTATAATCAATGAGCATTTACCTATTAAGTGCTACTCTGTTATTCTCAAAGTGTGAGAAATCTATGATGCCACAAGTGTTTTGCCAGAAGCAAGTAACTTATCAGTAAAATTGTCATGCCGTTGCGTTTTAATACACTCAGTCACCCAGCTGTTACGCAAATACGGAAAGATAGTGTGTTGCTCTTTTTTGAGTGCAGTGAAGCATTCTGAACAGAGGTTGGCAGTATGGTGACTTAACTGTGGCAGAAACACAAACCAGACTCAATTTCTATTCACCTAACTGAAGCGGTCACAGCCCGTTACAATTTAATCTATCTCACCGTACAGTTGCAACTTATCCAACCAACTTTTCACTTTTTCAGAGTGCCAGTCATCTGTACCGCGTAAACGGAAGATCTACCAGTAATCTACAATATATTTGCAGCTGGACGTACTGAAGAGGTTGTTGAGGTTACAGATATTAATAGTGGTTAAATATTAGTAAACTGAACAAAATGTTCAATGGCAATAAGTCATTGTATCTTTTCACTAACCTTCCCTTAATTCGGGAACAACCAACCTACTAGAATTTGAACACGACGAACGATTTAAACAATTTATTTTTGTTGTTCTGTAATTACAGACAGTGATTGTGTAAGCAAGTTTTTTATGTGATGGGTTGTTTTCTGGTCACCAGTTCTACCCCAGCTCACACTTAACTTGATGTTTCCTAGACATATTTTAGATAAGCCCACCTACAGTAACGTTTTATTTAGTATATTAATTGCCAATGTCAACTGGTAAGGGTGATCAGATATCTCAATATGTTGATAATCAAAGCATGGGTGAAGTGATTGTAGCATCGCGCATTTGATTACTGAGCAGATGCCATGTTACCCTCCATTATATGACTTTATTCTCATGAGCGTATAAGCGAATCAGACTAAAACTGTTATAGTTGCTCGAGTCAACGGAAAGTGTGATTACAAACTGTTGTAAGAAGGCGTCATTCAATAAACCCATGAAACGGCAAAACACAGGTCCAAGCATTCTATAAAAGGTTCTAATGGATGTCTGAAGATTTTATCAACACAAAAATGTATGTGTAGCCGTATGGCAAGCCGTCTGGCATAACAACGTTTCTTCACATGGTTGCGTCGACATACATCGAATAGTACACCTAATGTTTGCTTACGCAACCAAGTACTTTAGTGGCCTTAATTCTAATGCAGGTTATGTTAATGTAGACTTCACTGTTATAAATTTAAGAAATTTGGATAGGTTTCTCCACTGCATTCAAAGACTGCTTGGATGGCGAGTATCAAAGAATAATTTTCAATGAAAATAATGTTTCAAACAAGTCAGTACTATATTGTTAGGAAACATTCACGTCAAGACGTTTCAAGGCCGCAAGCAATCTTCAAATATTTAGCTTTTAAAATGCGATCCGTTTGTTAACGTTATATGCACACAGAAACAATCAAACCCAATGCAGTTATGGCAAAATATTACAGACATCACTTATTCGTGAAAAGAAAACCGTTGAAATTAAGTCGATCATTGAAACATTAAATAAGGCGGCAACAGTGAAGATGATTAAGTAAAATCTTCTGTGTTGAGCAGACAACAGAAAACGGTGAAGGATCCGGTGTGTCATCTTCATAAGAGAAAGGTAAGGATCATAGAAACAAACTTTTATCTCGAAGTGATGGTTTACTGTTCAGATAAATGTCCAGTAATATAAAATCAGAAAAATTATGGAAAGTAACAGCACTAAGTAAATTGGGCTGCGCAGAATTCCCACAAAAAGTCTGTAACCTGACGTATTCTGTAGGAAGCACTCTCTTGAAATGATTATTTGGAAAGTGTCAGTTCGATCACCAATTCGCAGATTTTCCATTCGATGAATCCAAACAACAACAAAACTGGTCACTGGATATTTCATGATTTTGTAAGTATCAAAAAGCATTATGAACTCCATCTTGAGCCATTAAGGCCATAGCCATCATAACCCAAAAGGAGTTATGTCTGTTCGTACAAACAGGATGAAAAACAAATTATAACCCGTTTAAATAAAAATGTCCCTGTCATAAGCACGGTTTTTACAGCTGGCGGCCAGTAAACATTGACCAGTATCTAGCCTGTGGTATCCGAACCGTATTGAAAAAACAAACCATCAGTTTATTGATATCCCTTCTTGGCATGCACGGCGATCAGGCAGAATTCACTCACGCAATCCGAGTAAGGTACAGTTTTGCATTCGGTTAACCAACGCATGAATTTTTGAACATGAAATTTTGAACATCGTATGCTTACGAGTTTTGTCCGCAGAACATTTGGTTCGGTCATTATGATTTTGATGACCTTCAGTGGTTTACAACCTGCTACAAAACTACAATTAAACGAACAACGGTTGCATGTGGTAGGACCTAAAGTTGTCAGCGTTCACTTCAGCGAGTGATGATCATTGTAACGAGGACTATGAAGTCATATACCTTATATAAGACATAACTGCCTTGATGCGATGAGGCATTTTCAACGACGTAACCACTGTTTTGTGAAAGATACATTCTTTGGCCTCTTGAGATTTCCAAAGGACTTAGCATTTTCGAAAAACTTTCCCTCATCAAAACCACCCCAAATCTTTCAATACTACAAGACGAAGTCCCCTAAGGTCGACATGCAGCGTAATCACCCACAATAAAACGAACGCAATCACACAAATCTGACGGAGGATTACTCTCGCACAGCTCCATCTATCTAACAGGATTTCCACGCCTGATCACACCAGATAATCTGAACTGACATGACATCTGAGATTCAGTTTAATGCATGTGGTAATTTAGTGTACTCAACTTCGGTCAGGCAAATCAATTTTTAATGTCAACGTGGTCGCGTTCGACGTTAATCAGCTGTGTATGTTGAGTACACGCCAATGCCGAGCCACAAACGCCCTACAGAGGTGCTGGTGGATTCTGCTAGTGGCTCGGGCGTAGAAAATTATATTGTCTTTAACACCTGTTTTCCGAGATCAGTCATCCATTTCTCACTTTCTGTTTTTAAAACCTTTCTGTAGGGAATTAATGTATTAGCCGTGAACTGTTGTTCTTCAGCGTGGACTTTTATAAGCCTTTCGTATTTTTTTCACTGATTTGAGGTGTGCATCTCGAAGCGTGCTAGTTTTCATCGACTGTTGTACGCAGAGGACGATAATTGAGCGTTTGGCTGAGGGTATTTGGCATATATTTGGCAGCATAATCTACATGGTGTTTTATTTTCTGGTAAAACAGTTATGTAGATTAACATTTTTGGATGACACTTCAAGATGCTTGGTGTCTTAACTACATTAGGAACACAGTATACACATGACCACTTCTCTGGAACCACAACAAACTGCGGTTGAAGGAATAAACTTCGAGGCGACAAAGGAGGAACTCCAGTCACAACGGTGAATATATAATCTATACCGTCTGAAAAATATACACTGGCAAGCAATGTGTACGTTCTGAAAACTCTGAAAATTAGTTTGTCGTAGATGGACTATAAATAGCCTTCTTGGTATTGACCGATAAAATATTATTCTGGAAACCATGTAACCTATTTATTGTATTGTCCCCACCCAAGACCACCAAAAACAGATGGTTCACCGAAGTGGTTAGAGGGTTTTGTAAAAACTAACCGTCACCCACACCGACTCCGCATATCGCTCTGTTAATAACGTCAACAGTTGCGAAATTTCGCATATTGTTTGCCATCAGCGTGCTGATCGTTATATCGTTGATGCAAACTCAATCAATTATTTAAGCCCACAAAAAACGTACATATGGGTGCAATGTTTAAATGATGTCAAATCTACGAATAAAATAAAACATATGGAACCCTCAGTGTCCAAGAGGATTCTTAAATGTTAATCTACGAAACTTGTTACATCAAAAAAGAAAAATATGGACCTTGACGTTTCCATCCTACTAAAAAGGTAGAACGTAAGTGAATTTTCAAAACATATGGACAAGCAAAATGTAATCAATTTTTAGCACGCTTGACTCACGTCAACAGAACCCTTCACAAACAAGAGATAACTTTGTAGGTTCTGTTCATGAGATATGGGTGGACACATAAGAGATCATGTTCTGAATGTAAAGTCTACAGTGAAGACAACACTTCCATAGAATTTTAGGTAGTTCAAGTGGAAACGCACTGCACAACTGTACAGTCACGACTGAACCGGCTGAGTTCAGACGCTTAGGTAAGAAATAACTCACTCTGTGAATGTACTAGCCACATATACCAGTCACTAAGTATACACATTTGTCAGTACGTTGCTTCATCATCTCTTAGTATTTGTTGCTGGCGTAAGTGTACGCCGAAAATGTAATCTATTCCCCTTCCTGTTCACATTTTTAATGGCTGCATGTAATTCATTCCCTGCCTATCGCAGAGACGAAAGATCATTTGTAAATGAGGTTGGTTTTTTGCAAAAATGTGAGTGTCAGCAAATTTTAACAGCTTTTTTATTACAGTAATTAATGAAACAGACTACAGAAGAAAGCAGACGATACAATCATTTTCTATATCATCAGCTAACGGTAAGGACCTGAAGATGGATGAGGGCAAATGTTATTGGAACAATGCTCACTATAAGTTCAAATAAACTAGTTGTTAATGAGATGCGTCACGTTCTGAAAACCTGTCGTATCACTTATAGTCAATCAGCCTTTTCTCTTTTCACAGGTCCCCATCCTTTTCATCTAACTCACCCTGCACAAAAACGAACGTTTCTGAGTTCATTACACTTTTCCTGGCGTGTAGAACATTTGCCTCATAAGAAGTATCCTACTGCGTTATTTCACAGTCTAGTAAACATTTTGCTTCACTGCTTCCTCTTTTATAGCAGTTAACTATGAATTATGACCATTTTCTAAATCCCGAATAAACCGTCAGTCACACAACCAGACTAACCGTAGAGAAACCGGGTCAACGCGCTGCAATTTAAAACGCAATACCTCATAAATTTGTTCGCTTCGACAGTCCGACATAGATTACCTGTAAGCCGCACTAACGAGAGTTTTGCAACCACGGAGATTTCTGCACTGGGCCGCATTTTTGATCATGCGTAAATGTTCTTGATCACTTGTCAAGCTAACGTTCAAAGATTGTCTATATATGCTACTGGATGGCTAACAAGAGGGACTTCTTAGTTGACCTGCCGGCTTGAAACAACCACAAAATAGAGATGGTCCATCCCACTAAATCATGAATCATTCGACAGCGAAAGTCTGTAGCTTGTTTTAGAAGAATCAACAGAACATTCAGTTCGGTTTACTACAACAGAAATTGCGAACCAGTTTTATCTGTGTTACATTACATCGTCCATTTGTGAGTTTTCTTGAGTACAAACCTGTCGCTTGAACCAACACGGTTCCTCAGTCAAATAAACCAGAACTCTTACCGTGGACGCACAACGCCAGTTTTTTTTGCGTTATTGGGATAAATGTGTGAAAAGCACAGTGAATTCAATGCACCAGAACTGCACCCTAAAGATTTTTGATAACTTTTTCCAGATCATTTAAACGGTAATTCAAACCTGGCAAGGGTTTGTGAACTGCTCCACCGTTTTCTCTTTCATCTAATCTTCGAAGCCCACAGTTTGGCCATACACCCGAAATTGCCGTTTATTTCTCTTCACAGTTTTAAAAATCGGGTTCATAGCTGACTCATTTGGTATTTCATTTCCTTCATCCTAGGCAGATTAGATCCACCATCGTTGACGTTTCGTCACTTAACTGGCAGATTGACCATCGTTTGAACAACCAGTATAGAAAAGCGACAGAATGATTTGATCAAACTTTCTTTTCTGAACTCAGCGGCCTCAATTTGTTTGGATTTTCTAGTGAGGCAATTTTGTCCTCAATCAAAAAGTGACCTCCGTTATCGTAGCAACACTGAGTGGGGTATGGATGTTTTGGAATGCAAAGGAGCGGCTGTTTCCCAAAGTTTTGCTCGAACGTGCGAAACTGAAATTCGCTTTCTCGAACTGCTCGTTCGCCACGGAGATGTGGGCATGGCCTAATATCTGTCTCCATTTTGATGACAGAACGAAGTGTGGCCTCGGCCATACAACTCTGTTCCTGACAGTTATCGTTGGTTAGTTGTCACAAATGGTTTTAACTATTTCAATACAAAAGGTGTGTTAAAATGATACGTCAGCACCCCAAAAAGCAAACCCACAGAGCACGGCGGAAAGTTAACGAAAGGGAACCTTAACTAGTTACAAAACTATACCACGAGCTACGGTGACAGAAATAATAGGTTTAATGGTCATCGTTTGTCAAAAGAACACCCTTAGTCTTGTCGTTGAAGCTACTAATCACGTATGTGAGCCCGTTGTACTCCAACTACACATACTAGTAACCTAACCTGAAATGTTGAAATATGGAAAACCATTTGTGAGTTATTTTCGCCTTTTATACCAGACGCAGTGGAGCTAACCGATCGGTGTAGCTATCGAGAACGCTCGTAGGAAATGTGCATAAAAATGGGTGGTCTTTGAACCACAGGTGGTTTTGAGTGTTGCAACACAAGGTAGCATAAACGGCGCACGTTTGGTGACTAAAAATCTCTACCCAAACCTACAATAGCTTATACGTTTCACTGAGCCTGAAACGAACTGCAGAAATACTTAAATACGTTATAGACATCTGAAAAACATAATGACTCTTTCCGTCGACAGTGAATTTCATATAACCCAGTGGCCGATCATAAACCAGTTCTAGGACTTTCCGGTGCCTCACAACTTCTAATGAAACGCTAACAGTTAATCACTAAAAAGTGTCCAGGCTCTTAGGCCATATGAACCTTCTGAACGAAGTTGCTCCGCAAGGCTTATTAAAACAAGTTGATTGTTTTTGGTATTTGCTCGTGACCTCAGCGCTCATTTATCTACTACGAACAAAAATTCCCATCTGTTTAACAACCACGCGAAGCATTGCTCAACCAGTTAAATGAAATCTAGGTTCTCACGGAAGTGACTCAAATTATCGATTTGCATCAATGTCTATTACTGTGTTATGCTGTTTTGTTGAAACATCTTAGATATATATAATGTTCGTTAGCGATTCTAAAGATCCAATCGTGCTCGATGGTCAATCAGTGAGGTCGTGTTCCACTTGCTCGTTCATCACATACGACGACAAATGTTCAGCTTTTGCGTCGAACAAATGTATGCATTATCAGCAAGCTTTAAATGGCCAGCGACACTTAAGTCCTTCTAGTGACCCGATTTGAAGTGATCTGGCTAAATTACACTAAACTATGGATGGTAGGTGATAGTATTCGTAAGATATCATGCTATGCCACTCAAGGGTAATCTACGAACTCTGTCCCGTTTCAAACGCTGACGAATGAAATTGAGTGCGATATTTAACGTACCACCTTGTACCAACTTCTTCAGCTTACAAGCTTAAATTTATGACAAGTCTCGGGGCTGGTTTTCAACTCATTCTCTACGTTGGAGAGTTCAGTGTTAGACATCTCAGGTCAGCGGTGGTTCTTGGTAGAAATCTATCAAGACGGTTGTTACGCCTGGGCGAATAAGAGTGAATTTCAAACAAATTTGATCATGCTGGTAATTTTTTAACGCTTCGCAAGTTCACTCACGAGTACGAATGCCACATCTAGGCGTCAGCCGATTTAACAAGAAACAATTTTGATGAAAGCGCTGTCTACTCTCGAACAATCTGACTTCATACAAGATTACCGTGTGGCAGAATTATGAACAATTATGGCCTTTAACAGATGTGTACCCAAAGCAGTGGATAGTGAACAAACTTTTCGAACTTCTGTGCAAGACTCTCAGAGAAGCTAGCTTCTGCATAATTAAGTAAGATTATTCGCAGCACCTGAATGCATCCCTTTGGACTGTGTTACAGATATTTCTGTTTGAAATATACACTGAGACTTAGCCTGTGATAAATATTTTCTTACTGTTTTGTCACAACATCCCCAAGCAGTTCACTGCAGCTGGTTGTCGCAATTAGGAAGTACGTTTTACATTAGTCTTGTGAACAATATTTTCAACTTACCTTTGTATACACAGTCAAACTTATACCAGCCCATGAGTAGCAACAATCAGAACAAAGTTTAGTAACCTGTCGTAAGTTTCCTGTCGTTTTAATCCAACGCCACTTTAACACTAGTTGCTACGAATTTAGAAACAAATTAGGATAATGTTCTTTCACAGGCTTCTAGTAAAATATGTACCTGTCACTCCGATTCACTGCATTTGTGCATCTTGTGAAAAGCGTTCAAAAGACAGTGTGATCAGTTTTACCCCTTACGCTTTTGAACATTTGACTAACGAACTGTGAATTATAATATAGCTATATACATAAGAGATGAACGGCTGTCAAAGTTGTTTGATTGAGTGATACTCAATTCCACCCGTTCGTTTAGTCCGTCAAAGAATAGTGATGTCTTCGTTGACCGTGACGTGTCAGCTGTCGTGCTGCTTTGTTGAATGCTGTCTACTCTGTGGGTTTATAAGGCAACGAATGCTAACAAGAAGTCCTTTGCTTAAAATGGTTCATAGTGTTTCTGAATTTGTCCAAAGTACACAGTTGAGGTTAGACTGGAGAGGATATCTCAACCAAACAGAATAACGGTACTGGGCTAGTCCTCAATGCATTGCAAACACACTACATGAAACAAAATGCTCACTCATCTACTATCCAACATTTGAGGACTGTCACTGACAAACTATCTAACAACAAACTATCCTAACTATTAAGAGGTCATTCACTGAAATGAGATCGTGTACGTTTCTGGTTAGCATATAGAAAAACAAACCCACAGTTAATTAGATCACAATGGAGCGAGTAGCTCGACGTTTTCTGCTGATGTGGCGGTGCCCTAGTAGCTATATTTACCTATTCAGTTATTTATTTTGATCCAATTTTCCCCATATCATAAACGGTTCAGCATAACCTTCACTGGCCAGCTCGGATACACAAGGGCAAAATCAAAGAACTCTTACTGATGAGTAGTCGGGGATTTGGTTCATTTTCAAGTTGACCATCATTCACATTTGATCGCAGCCTTCGCAATCAGATAGACTTTCCAGCCAGCCTCTTTCCAGAGAGGTTGGCTGGAAAGTCTATCTGAATGCGAAGGCTGCGATCATATATGAGTGATGGTCAACTTGAAAACAAAAATCGCTTGTCATTTCATTACAAACTGCGACCTTTTAAGTGGAAGTTCTATAGCACATTTCTTGAATGACAGATTGTTTCAATCGACCGTTTTAATTTTAAAGGAAGTTCCTTGGTCCGACCCATCTATATCGTCTAAGATAATTATTAGAAGTAGGTCATCAATGAGTTAACCACTATTGCTTTTTCAGGTGTTTTATTGTGCCACCTACCTCAGGCCACTTACGTTGAACGAATGGCCACACACTTTAGGGACTATTCAAAGTAATCCTTGTGTATTGGAGACAAACAGAACTTAGTGCAATTCCCTTCCGACTAATGCGTACACCAGGATGAAATGAGCAACGAAAATGATCGACTAATCCTACTACATCATCCGAAGTCAAAAAAGATGTCAGCCTTTTGTAAGAATTCTGTAGGTTCCTACTTCAAGTCGATTTAATGACATCTGGACAAAGGCTCGTGAATCGTTATGAAGACAACTGCTGTGACTGGTAATATTCTGCTTCTCCAAAAGAGGGAACTATATCGCAGTCAGTCTAGTCGTGCATGTAAACTTCAGTCCACAGTACTGTAATAACATTAGATCTTTTGGTACCACATCGATTTTTTGAGTTAGTATCAGTAGACATATTTCCGAACGAAGCTTCCGAGGTAATATTTGATGCGGTTTACATCAGCGCCATCGATTCGCGCCAACTACTGTAATGAATACACACGCCATACCGGATTTTCATACACCAAACGAGCGATTCGTACCTAAATGACTGATCTCTATAACACTAGCTGGCGGTCTCAGACTGTTCAGTGGGTTTAGTCTGGTATGGGCAACTGCTACGCAAATAAGAAATAGGGACACATATATATCAGAATTAAATCAGAAAACGCAAGTCATATTAGGAAATCATTGCATATAACTTTGTGTAAAGTCGATTAGGCGTAGCGCTACATGTGAGGCCGGACTTTTCGTGACTTCTGCTATGTTTCAATCATGTATTCTGAAAATTGTCGTTTTTATGACTCGCCAACAAATCGAATAGCTATACGTAAACTGTTACCAGCAAAGTAAAGTAATGACACTTGAAATATGGATCAATTAAAATTTTGCGATCTGTCTTGTCTCAAATCTTGTCACAGTCACGCTGATATCAACCAATTAAGCGACGAGGAAACAGAGTAAGAGATAGGCTCATGGTTGAAGAGTAACGTATAAGTGCCACTCCTGGGGATCGATGATATCTGAATAGCCACAGTAAACATGTTGCAACAACTTAGGTTTTTACTAAAACAGAGCAGACAACAGTGGACTTCCGGATAAAACCAATTATTGAGAAACTTAATTGAGCGGGTGGAGCAGTCAACGGAGAAAAAATCCAGGTGTGCAGAGGCGTTTCGGTTAGTTTCTGAAGGGTATACTGTGATTTCTACTGCGATACATAAAATAGCAAAACCCATTTTTAATTAATCAAAAGTAATACACCTGGGCCAATATAACAGCAATCTGAAAGATAACTGTATAGCTCACATGATCACAGCGAAGTAAAGTGACAGTTTTTTGTAGCACTACTGAAAATAAATCGATTGGTAGACTGCCGCAAATTCGACGGGAGAAATAGGCTCTGATTCTCTGTCAAAACTAACTAATAAGCGCACGAATGTTGACTAATAAACTACCATCTATCAAACAACTTGCAGAATGCTATCTGATTGTGACTACTCATTCCAAGATAATGTCACTTCCACATTTTATCAAAACAGTGTTGTTAAGAAAGGCATAGTAAACCCTTATAGTTAGAGAGGAACCGGAAGCCTATGAGTCAGGCAAGCAAAACTACGTAAGTTACATGAGGTTTACTGTGATAGATTTTGCATCATTTTCTCTCCACTCCAAAAAGATTGGACAGTCGTATCAAAGCAAGTGCACGCCTTTCTGGCTATCTGTGGAGAAATGAATGACATGTATTGGTTCGGAAACGGCGTCAAACGTTGGCCGGCAGGTTTATCTAACCAGCTAGTTCTTGTCGTTAAACGGTATGTTATTCAGCAGTCTTGTTAAGAACAGATATTGAATGTCGTTCAATTGTGTGAAAACTCATCAGTCTCGTCCAGGTATGATCTTGCTTTTCGTTACTGGTAGCGATACTTCTGTATTCATCGGCCAGTCACCAGTTAACTCTCTAAATAAAAAAACTGAAGCAGGCTACGAAGCCCAGGCAGAAAAACATTACTTTAGGAGTAAAGCTTAAACCGAATTTGTCCGGGGAGCAACGTACCATCTTAAAAATGGAAGCCTTTTCATTAGGAAGAAAGGCCTACGCAGTAATTAAGTCAACGTCGAAAGTATTGTTCGTTCGTGAAGAGGTACTCCTGCTAAAAGTGCCTCACTGATTGGCCACACTTTGTTTATGTTTTTGACTCAAGACTCACCTTTCAGTCCAACGAGTTGTTTTACCGTTTTACAACTGGCACAGAAGTCTTGAGGTTATGAAAGCGCTAAAACTTAGGTTAGGTCAGGTTGGCGCGAAGTCGAGTGGAGCAAACAGGTAAGGTTTATATAAGTAGTCCTGTCACCAACTTCCATGTTTTGACATGTCTCCTGCCACTCGTAAATTTGAGAGCGACTAGCACGCCTCACAGCAAGGTATGTGTAACAGGCCAGTTGTTCATAATGCCCTCACAGTTCTGAATGAGGAAACTCATCAAAACTGACGGACGTTAGCATATCTTCAGATAGAGTTGATAACAATACAACTTGCATCCGGATTCTCACCTTCAAACTTGGTGATCAGCCCTGCAAAATGTTTTGGGGTACAAGCTGAAGACACTCATCAGAACTTTTCACTGAGTCATGGTAGCGTTAAAAGACGACCAAGTTATACAACAGTCACGGCTAAACCATTCAAAGTGTACGGACTGATATCTCAGGAGGGGGATGTATGGGGTGCAAACAAAAGAACCAGTAGTGAGAGCTGAAATGAAAGACACGGAACTGTGTTCAGGTGTCATAACAACCTCGATAAACGGAAAAATCGTAAAAACGTACTCACAACCAATGATTAAACGGATAAAAGTACTGCTCTCAGTAATCATTCAGCTATCGGGTTACGCTGGAATTTACATATCCTTTAAGTTGTATATGAATACAACTGTTAAAAACATGCTGTAAGTAAGATACTTATCACCATAGGACAAGTTGTATGTATCCAACGTGTTCGTTGAACCGCCGTTATGATTTAGCAAGGTAATGTAATCAGTATGAAAGGCAATTCTGGTTGGTATCCCATAAAACCAACGAAATCTACATACTTAGCGGAACAACTACACTCCTCTCCTGCGAACACAATTGCAAATGGCATTAAGATTTGAGCATTGGGGATTAAAGCCTACTACATAACTACTTATGTCTAAAGTGTTCAATATTAGTAAGAGCATAGCCGTACTGAGTGAGTTCACTTTAAACTATCGTCTAAAACACTAACACAATTCAGGTGACTGGAGTAATGAATCCGAGCTTGTGTACGCTACCCACTGCGAATGTTTTGAAGTGTGAAAACGCTCACTAATCAGCCGTTAAAATTACACAAACGACAATCAATCGCTGCAATGTTTAAGCTAGATTTTCATCAACGCATTGTCGATGCTGCGATCCGTTCGTTTAGGCACTGGAATGCACCGGAATAATGTCGAGCAAATAATCATGATTTTCGAAGACGAAAAATTCACCCGTACCAGTTTCAAGGCGATCACAAAAATTCACGTGTTTACGCACATCAAATTTGAATGTCAAGATGAATCTGAACGAAATTTGGGTGAACGTAATTGATTAAAATAAAGATGTCTTTTATACTGATAAATTGCAAACTCCTCGAGTTCACTAACAAACTTAAGCTCAGTTTGCTAATCAATTTTTACTCGGAATTCATTTTCAGGCAGACGTTACTGTCTGAATTTTACCCCAATCCTTGCTGGTGAAAATACGCACATCTACTGAACTGGAATTTTCGATTAAGTAGAAATACCCAGCTATCTTAAAACGTTTCCATGATGTTAAACAGAGTCCGGATTTTTTGTGTTTTGGGCCGCTTTTACCAAGTTATTGAAGGTTACTTGAATCCGAAACTAAAACGTGAATGTCATTCCATGTTCATAAATTACATGTGGTTCCGCAATGCTTTAGTATGCTAGCCAGTCAGTTCTTCCAAATAACGCTTGCTTCCCCAAATGGAACCGTCACATGTACAAATCTTGAATGCCAATTAACTTACCTAAACCCGTCACTGAAATCTGTTCAATCAACACTGACAAAACGGTAAACCCGTTGACGACACAATTTTGTGTCCAACCAGCATCAAACACGAGAAGTTCATGTTATCGTACAGTCGATACGGTATTAAGCTTATACCTTCACGGCAAGGTAGCAATTATTGACGACTCAGCTTGTTCTCATGGTCAGCTTTTACAGCCATTCCGTGTGAACCTCAGGATAAATTGATGGGACTAAGAGGTTAGCTGGTATGAATGGAAGCGACGGCGATTAGAAGCAACAGAAAAAGGTTCTTGGGTGGTTTGAATAATGAAGGCTTTTGTAAACACCTAAATCCTGTAAAAAACAGTGATATACTTTGCAAAAATCAACAGTTTTATCAAGAACTACAACAGGATAAAGTGACCATCGAGGTAAATGAAGAAAATGTTAACCTTGCGAATTCTGTTGTGGGAAAAAGTGTTGGGTAGATAACCTTGTTGAACTAATTAGTGAAGTTTTGTAGTGTATTATTTTAAACAGGTTGTACTCGAAAATTTTCCTTATTTCATCAAATTTGCAGAGTAAATAGCGGTATGTGATAGAAAACTCAACTAACAAGAGGATACAGCGTTCGTGGAGCACATAAAAACGGTTTGTTAGCCGGAAGAGAAACGAACTGTCGGACGGAATAAACCGTTAAGATGCCAAACAGTAATAACATGCAACTAGTCGCTCTGGGAATAACAGGAACAGAGGTTCAATGACGTTTATTGTAGGAAAATCTCTACATCTCAACCTAGATGTTGTACACAGATCCATTAAAATGAGCATACGGTCGTGATGCCAGTACAACTAGTTCCACGAGAGCAAGCGACTGAGTATACACAGAACGGGTTTGTGGAAGCAAACATCTTATCTTTCAGATATGGGTAAAAGCACGATTGGAAGTGAACGGGAGGCGAAATGTTGTGATAACTGCATGTGAGAGTCTACGCATGCTACTTTTGGCCACCAAATCGCTCCTAAAGTGTTTCTCGGTGCGTACAGTTTTATTTCCCACTAAACATGTCTAGTCCCTTTCATTCCATTGTTGCCCGGCCTCCTCTGTCAAACATTTTGGGGCAACTAGTTTATATAAATGCTGTACTTACGAATGTTCATTCTTGAGCAAGTAATATAACCTATGCCTACTCTTACAGCTTTTCTTGTCATACTTTTAATTAAACAGTTTCAAACTTTCTCCTTGAATTTCCGTCCCCCGTTCATTCCTTTACAGCTCCACACATAAAATTATGCTGCGTTAATCTAATGTACCTAGCAAGATGGTGTACCACTGGAAACCATCTTATTTGCCTCGCAGTATTTCCTATAAATACCCCGAGAAAGATTCACACGTTCGAAAGAGGGATCAGACCAACCGAGGGCCACCAAGAGCATCGAAGAAAGCAAAGTGAAAATATTTAATCGGTACGTATTGCAGTGCTGAATGACGAAATGCCGCACAGCCCTGCTCTACAATATCAAGCTGTCTGGTAAATTGCCTTTACTGATCTACGTTCGAACGTGTCTGGATGAAAGATTATTGATTTTTAACCCATCAATGACAACTCTTTAATCATCTTTCTCGGATGCTGTTTACATGCAACTTTTAACGAAGTCTACTTCACTATCGAATGAATGTGAACACGGACATTGGAATTACAACTGACAGTTATCAAACAGTATCACGGTTCGCATGCAGCCATTTGTCGCAGCACAATATCTTACCAAAGCGTGAATTCGCCAAACTTTTCGTTCGTTAGCTCGTCCGTTAAAACGACAGGATGAAAAAAAACGCGAAATATTTGCCTGCACACCAGTAGTAACAGTTTAACTTTGCAGGACACCACAGAATCTGCCACTCGTGAGAAAAGTGAACAGGTTTCAGAAATTCATCAGCAGCTTTGTCGGAGAATAAATGAATGGACGATATAATTAACCAAGTGAAAAATATGGAATCCATACAGCCCACCATTTTTATCCGTTGTCTCAACTAAAGTAGTAAGCAGTATGTGTTAGCATCTATCTATCAAAACATCCTTTGCTTTAAGGCATTTTCTTTGGCATAAAATAATGATTGATGTATAATTGGTAATGGCTTTGAACTGGTGGACCATTACTAGTTGCACGAAAGTTTTTGTGATTGAAAATATAATGTCTGCAGTGTGCCAAACACAGTTAGCTACTCCATTAACTTCGTGGTACTATTGGATTGAGGACTCCAGGTAGAACCAGGATGAACCACTCGTTTCATTTGTGCTCCGAGAAACCTCAGTATTTCAACTCAGACTTGTCCGAGAAAGATTCCCTATATGCACAAATAATTCGGCTGACATCTAAAATTCACATCCTTAACCAGGTGAATAATCCTGCGTTGGGCACAGTAATCAGTTGTCTTGAAAAACTGTCAAGTAAAACATACAGTTTGCTGCACAAAATAGTACAGTGTGCAGGAATATAGGAAAGTCGACCAGGATGTTGTTTAATTGATCCACACCAGTATGATAACCAAAAAGCCGGTATATAGGACTTCGTAGCGAGTCTGGTTCAGCCTTGTACCATCATTAGGTGTATCCTAGATCGAAGACTGAGCTAGTTACACTAAGCCCATTGACAGCGTTCTAGAGATGAGTCTGCAACTTCGTTAAATCTAAGTAGGTTTGACATTGCAACTAATATCCAGTTTGGTGGACGTATTTTCAAGAGTGTTAGGTTCGAAGGTGTAGCATGCTATCAGTGTATATTGCAATTTGAATGAAAAGTAAAACATGTTGTGGAACCGAGTTCTACCTTTGAAAAAATTAGCCATACAACAAAGTTAGAGTTCGGTAAACCATACATGGCTGTTAGTCTTAAACGGCCACGATGAAGGACTAGTTTCATTGTTTTGTTCTCGTGTGGAAGTGATATTCCTCTAAATGTTTTACTAACCTCCATTAAGTTTGTCAACTGACACCCATCCAACTTATACGTCTTCTGAGGTGGAGCAAACGTTGTTGGACAATGGATTGCGTAATCAGCAGCGTTCGTCATACCTTGGATAAGCATATTATTATTCAATAATGAAACCACTTAAAGTAATCCCCACGGAAGCTTGAGCTGTGTGGTATCAAGATCTGTGTAAATACTAAATGAACATGACTCGCAGTTATGGTACGATGCAAGACAATTTGTTAACCATAGAAAGATGCTTGGAGATAATTTATCTCAGACCCTGAAAATGATTACCAGAAGGCTAGTAAAACTAATTTTCGCGCAAATGCAGTGAAGAAACTTCTTACTCACTTGATTAGTTTTCCTGAGTTTAGTAATATTGCGCAACTTCTATTTTTAGTTCGGTACACTGATCCACACATTCTTTTTGAACGCAACTTGACTAAACTCTGTCATCTGTGATTCGTAGATTTGCGTCAGTAAGCTCTACGCATGGATCGACCGGAATAAGTCCGATCACTATACTCACTCACTCTGAGAATCAATTCTGCATTATTCTCCAAAGTGCACCTTTGGAGACGGACAGTGAAGATAGCGGCCTCAAAAATTCTTGATAGCAAAACACGAATAGAAGCTTACTGCATGACTAGCCGAAGCTTCCTCATTCAGAAGTAAGTTTACAGGGTGGACCACTTCCCCAAAGTTTACTCTAATTTCTCTCTTACTTAAGTTTATCCAGGCTTTAAAAATTGTCCAGTTGTGCATAAAGAAACACAATTGACCAACACAACACTTAAACACGTTAGAAAGGTGACAATGATTTTTCTTTCGGCTTCAAGCCTGAATGGTTGGCAACATTCAGAAAACCACTTTGATTCGCTTCTTCGGTCATCAAAACACTAATTAAGGTTGTTGTCCCGCTATTGCATAAATTAATTGTGTGTACAGCTTAACATACAGTTCGCGGAAGGAAAATCTGCCTTGTCGTAACCATCACATGGATGTGCAGTAGTCTCACTTTATCGTCGCCCACACACATTGCTCAGTAGCTATGGTCTAGTCAAAGGCATGTTAGCCAATGGGCTGCGCACGTTGTGATTTAGAAATCGCCCAGAACAATATGTATATAATTCAAACTCCATTGGAAAGGACAAGCCCGAGAGTTCCACTGTATTCCTCAGCCATGCAAACTGTACAGCTATAGTGTGGCCTTTAATTGAATCCACGTAGATATGTGGTGGATTGTCAGCAGACATCCTAGACCAAAGTGTGCTGCCAGTCATATCTGTGTTGGGTTATCTAGAGTAAGGAGAAAATGTGGCCGTTTATTCTTCCAGGCGAAAACATTATGAATTAATTAGGTTGGTGTTTAACCCATCAGAGAGCTTCTTGAATTTTTAATGTATGACTTGACCCAGCTTGATTGTGAAGCGCAGAAAGAATGCTATCGGAATATCGCCCACTGACATTGAAACGCAGCTGCCAATTTCAGTAACAGAGCACACTATGGGTTTGGGGGCTGTGGATAAAGGGTCAAGACGCACACGTTTCAGACATATGTAAACTAATGTGATTGGGAGGAATGTGATCATTTAGTTGCCCCTGTTGCAGCGAGCAGATGCTGACTTGCTCTAACAACGGATTCGATAAGTTACGGGAGGCATGCGGACAGTAAGGCAATGTTGCTAGAATGATACTGTAGCTAAGTGAATGACACAATCTGAATGGCGGTTGGACTGCCAGTTCATCTGGAAACACGCAAGATAAATTTGAATTATAACGTATCACGACTTCTGGCTCCAAAGAGAAGTGATATAATGTGTAATAAACTCAATGTCTTTTGGCACACTATCAGTATCTCAAAAATGCTGCCAAAAGATAAACTGGAAGACGTCAGTTATCCTGATTTGATCTTTATGAACGTTTCTTCGATTGAACACAACTTACCACGAAAACTGCAATATAGCGACGTTATATTTATGAAAGAAGAATAAGGTCAATCTATTGCACACTTTGGGTTGAATAATTCTGCTTTAATAATGCCTTTTTGTTCGACCACACTAAATGTAAACGGCGTTTTCTGTTGCACTACGAACACAACTTACCTGACCATACAAAACAGGAGCATGTAATTCTGCCAGATTCTCCCCCAAAAAAACGCAAAATGACTGCGGAATGCAGGTTTGCTTGCGAAGCCTGGCAGAAGGTTGTTCGACTGTTTGTTTCTAGTTGGTCAATATAACGTCCAGTGCCTCTAGTTTGAGTGCCGCTACGGCAGAACACGAATATCGATCGGTTTTAGTGTTATACATACAGCCGAAACGCTGATTAGTTTTATTTAGCCTGTGATAATTGCCTTCTTTCATTGTATGTAGCAGTTCACGCTACGCTTGAAGAACTCATCGACAACACTGTCTAAGTGCACAAAATGTCAGTTTAATTCTAATGAAAACCAAACAAACATTTCCATTTTATCCAACACTTTGCAGTTTAACCGTTCATTATCGTGCCCGCTAAGCTTCAAAAATTTACAATTTAACTTTAATACAATATCTGTTTTAGATCCCAGAATATCAGAAGCTTAATACTTATCCATACAATCGTATTCTTTGTTTGGTCCCGACTACCTTCTGGTTTAGCCCCCGAAAACGACGTGCGTTTTCTACTATACTGATTGAATGAAGACTATCTAACCTGGTTTCAACAGCGGTGGAAAAGTAGTCCACCAACTAACTTGGTAAAGCAGAACATGAATTTCAACCGATGTTTACGACATCCATGATTTGATGTACTTTTGTTTAAGAGGATTGGTTGTCTGTTCAAATTACAATCTTCTGGTTTCTTCTACGGTGTTGACACTCGGAGGAACTTTGTTTTATAATGACCACAAAAATACAGTTGGCGCGAGTAAAAATCAGAAAAATCATGTTATAGAGTTAAACAGTTCACGCATACTGCCACACGCGTATTACCGAAACGTATACTGTCAAACATCAAAGCCTACTAGATAGCAGCCTTCACTAACTGCGTATATAGAGTATGTTCGTTTTTTATACATTTAATCATTTCTATTGAATAAACTTCACAAAACAGCACAGCAAATCCATTCTTGTAGAACATATTCATATTCGATGGATAAAGCTACTCCTCTTTATTCAACTGCCAAACAGGTAATTCAAGCTTTGTGCAGGATGGCAACCGTCGCTGAGAGAAAGGTGCTTGCGTAGTTGATCAGACGATTGGTGGTTCATACTGCAGTTTTTGATTCAAACATAAACATAACATAAACTATGAGGGAAAGCATGAAGTCAAAGCAACCTTCAGGAAGTTTGGCCTGTGCATTTTAGCCACAAATCCTGACCTGAATAAATTAATTAAACAGATCTAAAACAAACAAGCTAGTACACACATTTAAACTATGAAGTGTATGTTGAATGAGGTACCAGCGCACACATAAATGTGGCTTTCAGGCACTCCAGCTACCCCTACTTTTAGAGTGTACCATAATTTTGACAGATTTTTCAACGTGAAAGCCCATACCACACTACTAGCAAGTAGCCGGATGCAGACACGTACTTAGATAATTAGGGTACACAAGAAGGAAAACCGTAGTTCACTGCAAAACTGATGTATCTCATACACGAACCCGCCACGGGCTTATAGCTGCACGCAAATCGGTATGTGTTTAGGTTGTTCCTGATTTTCTGAGCAAACATTTATTTTGTCATCCGTGTTTTTGATGCATATTGTCAGTGCACAGTCAGCTATCTTAAACGTTTCTGTTTTCTTACTGTCAGGATGAGCTTTCCGGCTAGTTTCTTTTGAAGTGAAGCAATACCTTCGAAGTTCTCTCTGTTAGTAGCATACGATTGTATAGACCCTTGTCTTTATCTCGAAATGATTGGTAGTTAAATATTTACTTTGGTGTAACAGTAGCCGAACGATAAACTATGGCATGTTAGCTTCTCTTATGGTCCAATGGCTGTAGTAGCTATCAGCACGCTAGCTGTAATTGAACACAAGTTCCGTTTAAGACGAGAATGTTTTGGTTTCTTTTTGAATTTTTCCAGTTTGTTTACAAACACATTACAAGAATACGACAGCAGTGACACCATTGGTGACATACTTCATTGATTGGTGATATTCCATGTACCTCATTTAAAGTACTTATCGATTTGTTATAATGTGGCATTTTTTATGCTGCTACAATTCCATTAACTCATAGTATTATCGTTAATTGCAGAAAACTACTACATGCGCACCCCAGCGAACATCTATTCCAGGTCGTCTTGCAGTTGGTGTGCAACACTCTCGCTCAGTTAAATTGAGATGCCCACCGTCTTACATCGATTGACAGTGAAATTGACTATCGACTGACCACAGTTCGACGCTATCGGTTTAAGGTGTATTGAAAGTAAACTATGGGTACTTGAATGTAAGCAGATATCACTCAATAACACCTAGTCGCCTGAGTGGACTGTGAACGGTCGCATTGATGTCGATGACAACCATTGTATATGTAAAATATTTTTTCATCAGCTAAACAAGATTCGTAGTTTCAAACTGCCTAACCGATGTGATTACTGAGTAAGATATGAAGATTCGCCACGCGTCTAAAAACTGGATTGCATATTGTCAGAACGCGGTTGTATTCACACCATATGCGACAGTGCCACCCTAACACACTTAGACTCGGTGAACCCTGTCGTCCAAGTGGAAGGTACTCAACAGCCAGTGATATAATCTTCAAAAGGTTGGGAAATGAAACCTGAATCCCATGCATTATTCCTTTAGTTACTGTGCAACACGAATGCAGCCGCTACCATAGGGTCAGAGAGTTCAAAGCGATCAACCATTATTCAGTCACGTGACGGGAAATAACAATAACAGGTACGGATGGGGATGTAGAGATAAAACGGAAACAAAGAATAATATTGAAGAAATAAGATCAGAAGGAATAGTCAGTCCATGTTGCAGACTACCGATGTAGCGATAGATTCCCAATGACCTGTTTCTTAATTTAGAGTGATGGTTCATGCGGCATACTGCAGGAGAGTGGGAAGAAGCTAAAGCGTGTTTGTTCACCATTGGACAGACAACACGGATTGCTTCGGTGAAGTTCACTGGGCGACCACATTCTTGTGAAATGTTTGGCAATAGCATTCTTTGCAGTTTCAATTTTGGCGATCAAAAGCTATTTGCAAAAGTTCCCCGAGATTTCAGCGTACAGTGTCGTCATTTTGTGACTAACGTAACGCAAACAACAGGTAGCGGTAAATGCTTAAGTGTAGTTTGATTTGGAAAGGGTCTAACAGCACTGGTCCACATTTCCACGTGACTCTCATCCCAAAGTCACCACAAAAACTCTGGGTCGTGTTGTTTGCTTGGGGTGCAAATTCACAGATATTCTGATAACGACTTGAGACGGTGTGTTTGAAGGGACGTTTATCTCGGAAAAAGTAACTCTCTGAGTAGAAATTACTTTGTCACCGGGCAATTTAAATTTTTACTGACTTTCGCTTGTAGACACTGCGGTTGGAATTAAACAAACTCCTCGTCGTACACATCCAACCACAACATTTATTAGACTCTCCAAACCCCGTAAAGTGGATCAGATTTTCAAACTTTCCCGGGAAAATCTCAAATTTCCCATAAGATTCAATCTAACGCTTCCCAACGAAGACATGGCATCTACTTCCGCATCGAACTTGAATAAATTTAGAACACTTTCTCAGATGTTCACGCGAATTAATGGCAGAAAAGCGTTATTAGTAGGTCTGAAATTCTGTATTAGTCTATTCTGCGTCAAATGTGCCGATAGTGCGGCTAAGCCTGAATACCTATTTATTTGTTGAAACATCTCAGACTCGTGGCAATAATGGCTTTTAGTTGCTTCAAAGCCAAAATGTTGTATCTAGCTTACCGGTACCAAACAGCATATATCTGACAAAACTGTCTACTGATGAAAGATCACATACACGAACTCAAGAATTCACAAAAGGATCCAGAAATCATGATTACCTTACAAGGTCTCAGGTGTGGTCATTCTCAGTCGTTTGAGCACGTAGATCCAAATTTGTACACCCATGTGTTTAGGGGTACATTTGGATATGACACGAACGTACACAGTATGCTTGCTGTTGATAATGACTGTGTTCTGAACAGCTTTCTGAAGTTACCGTTACTTGTCTTTCACTTATGCACGCTTCTTTCCTACCGTAAACTTAACGCACAGTTTTTAGTCAATAATCAGTTTTGCTGCCAAAGGTGTGGTGTAACAGCTGGACATTCCTCTGACTCTTGTTTAAAACAAGCAAGAACAGTCAGTTCGACATATATGTAAAAAAAAAGTGCATTGCTTATACGTTTTTGAATGGCATGATTAACTAGAAACGGTGTGCAAATACCTTGCCGGCGTGCACCCGAATATAGAATCTACCAGTGGAATGGAGACGGAAAATCAGGTATACTTCCTGGATATCAGACTAACTAGACGTGAAAATATAACTTTTTTAGAAGCACATTCCAAAGGTAGAGATGGACTTCGAAGGTTCTACTGTTGAAGGACCGGAACAAGAGATCTAGAGGGAACAGATTCACTAAAGTTATTTTTAGAAGGACCATAAACCACCGGATCAACAAGTCCTGTGTCACTTTAAGCAAAGTGGGGCTTTACTGGATCTAACAGGTGAAGTTTGTTTACATGTAACTGCCTATGGAAATAGAATTGTGCATACATAGGAATACAGAATAAGACCAGAGGTTACAAAATAATACAATATAAATGAATGGCAATACACTGTGCAAGAGCAAAACATGTAAAATTAATTTGTGCAATGCAATACCAGGTAAAATTCCCAGGTAGAACGAATGCCGTTTACGTAAACATGCATGCAAAAATAAATAACCAACACTATTTTCGGCAAAAGTCTTACTGGTGAAATTCAACGTGCAGCATATTCATTTCCGCCGTGCTTTTACGACAAAGTCTGTTTCATACTTTCGTGTGCTTCAATAGAATGGGTGACCCGTGTGAGTGACGTGAAGATACCACTACGATATAGCAATCTAACAGCAAGTTCATTCATTATGTCCAGTATGAAAAAAGTTAACTGCAACAAGGTTAACTCAATAAATGACGGAGTGTAAAAATTAACGAGACCGAGTGATTTCTGGCAGTGTTTGAGAAGAATTTGAAGAGTGGAAAGAAAAACTGACGTACCGCAAGTGTAAACTGACCAAATAGGATTAAAAAGAACGATAGTTGCATGAATTAAGACAGTCAACTCACAGTGACACCCATTCCAGCGATAAACAGTTCAATACAGTGCCCCAGTATTCTTGATTATGTGTCAAACATTTTTTGTCTGGTGCAGTTACTCTTAGTCTGTTCGGAAGTGTCCAACCAAGAACTGTGTACGAAACCTAGTTAGGGGTTAATTTTAAACAGTCATGTAAACAGTTGCTACCGGCCTTTTCTTTCGGTTGCGTTTTTCGTTATCTGCTGGCTAAATTCAGGACACTAACGAAAGAGTAGGTGTTATGCGCAGCTTCCACAACGGTCTTTTGGTGGAGCGCAACAAACTACTCAGCTAATAGGTGGTCAGGTTGCACTGTCCGCAGCAAAATTACCAGGCGGTGTTCAGCTGTT
The DNA here is from genome assembly GCA_008508345.1 of Paragonimus westermani. Lineage (NCBI taxonomy): Eukaryota > Metazoa > Platyhelminthes > Trematoda > Plagiorchiida > Troglotrematidae > Paragonimus > Paragonimus westermani. Next base: position 56,095 of record QNGE01000309.1, read on the forward strand.
CAGTTCAGTAAAGTCATCGTCTTCACAAAAGTTACACTCGCTGCACGTAGACTGTAATCTTTCCTGAAAACAGCCAAATAACCCAGCTTATCTCTGAACAAACTATCCTAAATTACGTTCACAATCCACGTACGTATAAATGCGGTTGCCAAGACGCAGTGAATTAATGATTTGACATGTCGTTAAACTTCACCCTAGTTTGTTCTGAGTTTGATTTCGTTGGGAATGACAGAAAGCTTCGCAAGTTTTTCAGTTATCTTTCCCAAAACCGGAGCTGTCGAACTCAACATATTTCTTACTGGCAACTGTTGAGAATTAATTCCGCACGTTTTAACGTAGTACGGTTGCACCTACTTTAAAAAAATTACATAAGACATGACAATTGTAACAGCACATTCTGGATTGGTGTTTCTAAACAGACACAGACGGAAGTAAACTTAATTTTTCTCTTGGACTCAGTGCGGTTCGCTTATGCAAATGAATTGGACACAAACAACAAACAATCGTAAGCCATGCGCATGACGCTCACATTCACTAAGTCTTGTAAAATTAAATCCCAAATAAAGGACGCTCACAACCTCGCTGACAGAGTTGATAAGTGTGACACTTGTATCCTTTTTTTAACAATACACAGCAGTAACAAAACACATACGGTGAACAGATATGTCATTGTGCACTTATAATTGCTCAGTGAGACTGAAGTATTGCAAACCTTTGCACAAGAATTGTAATGAAGTAGCAACCTGAAAGATAAAATGACTTTCGTACAATGTACGATCCTTGAGAGAGGGAACGTTATGACTTGAAGTAAAATGTCCATATTTCATGCTAGGCGATCACAGTCAATAAAAATCCATTAACCGTAGGTCGTACAATATGAAGTAAGGTTTTATGGGTGTCGCTGTACTTTCTCCTGTTAAATTCCTTTCTCTGGTGGCTGCACGTTGCGCACACATATAAAAGGCACTAAGTAAAGCTCTTCTGATTTCCTTTCTCGTCCACGGCTTTGCTTACAATGAAGTCAGAGCATTTGCCCCGCAAAGCGTGTTTGCAGTTCAAATTCAAGAGTCAAAAAAGAACTGCACTTCTAACGAACTGCCCAATGAACGAATCTCTTGCCGTCAATTGCTTTCTGAAACAGCCTGTTAAACAATCTTAGCTGAATGAGAGGTCTAAGGTCTGCTACTTATTACGTTCGACTTGTGTAAAACGTACCCACGTTTTATATTAGTAAATCCGTTCATTACCAAGTTTTTCTTACGTAGACCTTCGCTGTTCAACACACAGCACACTAGCATACAATAGCTTGAATACGCCAAGCACACAACTTATGGTTTCCTTGGGCTTGACTTAACCGCGTGGTGATGTGGAAAACGTTCGGGCAAGTTTTTAATTTTTGATATTTCGATGAAACTGATGACTTTTTATGTGTATACGCTGGTATCCCACCTCTCTGTTAACATTTTGAAAGTCAACTGTATCTGGCCAGGGCTTTTGCTTCAGGAAATGCAATTGCCCCAACTATGTTAGAAGTGAAGCATTCTGTTGAAATTATATCGTCGTTTGAGCGCACATTTGTCCAAAACTGTGACACTCCTCCAAATTCTCAATCCTCAGTTATGGGCAAACACAGTTTGAGGAGGCTTGAATATCAGTAGCATCATGCGTGGGACGTTAGATGTGTTAGTTAAAATGAAGTGTGTTGTTCACACAAAGATGCAATCTACCGCGAGTGTGTAAGTCATGACCAAATTGGTGCGTAATCCCCATTCGCGCTCTTCAGATAGTGGTCAGGCGGAAGAAACTTCAATCAAACAGATCTGTTGAAAATGGAAGCGGACGCCAAAACGGCATCATTCCCTTAGCGCTAATCTTTAGAAAAACGGACCCAATGCGTTCATGGGGCAATTGCAAGTCTCAGAGTGAATCTGAAATTTTTCGTTGTAGGTCAACTCAGCCAACAAATGACAGACGAATCTTCAGCTCTCTTTATGCTCACACCCCTGGTAAACGAAAACAAATTGCTTGGTATGCGTAGTCTACTCGTTCACGTTCAAAATAATCTGCACGACCGATTAGTTGGACAAACTAGATTGGTGCGAGAGAAGAGTAGACATTGGTTTATTTTCTCAGTCACTTCGGGAATGCAAATACAGGGTTTTTGTGGAAATGGAACGGAATAATTAACAACAGAAGACTATGTGTGGGTCCAGTTGTGGACTTGGACGGGGTGACTTACGTTAGTTTCGAGTTCAGGAGTTTCGCGCGCTGAGGAGTCAACAGCAACAAAAAGGATAGACTTTGTGCTGAAAATATTACTACAGTGTAACGGAGATTTTGCTGATCCAGTAAACATTCGAGATTCGGCAACAGCATTATTACGAATGCAACAGTCGGGAGTTGGTAAAGCACCAATCTGCACGTGAACGGCTAGTTAACTAGCTTCAACCACAAGACCTTGAAAGATAGCCTTTTGACTTGGTGAACGCGTTAGTAACACAGTTTGGTTGTGCAACACACTATTCAGGTGTATGAGGTGGACAGTGGGAATGAGAGGCTGCTCGCCATCCAAAGAAGGACTATCATACAGGTTTACACTCCTAAACAAAATGAGTGCATGCTACGTAAACTGATGGGAGGAGTGTGAGTAGCGGAATCTGTTCACACATGATCACTTTGTTCCTCACGAGGGAGATCGCTGGTTTCAGTCCACTCACTTTCTGACCTTGATTGACGTAATCTAACAAGAAAACAAGTAGATGTCTGCCGTCTTTAAATTGACAGCCGTAACTAGGCAACAACAGTGAATTTCAGCTGTGTGCTCCTAGTTGACCGCCTCCTAAAGGAAGCGTGATACTCCTCTTATGATTAGCCAACAACCAAACCGTGGGTTGAACTGCGATTAACGCTTCGGTGAGACGAACTCGTTCTCCACGTGGCAGCTGGCATCATATGGGTCAGGGTCGAATTTCCACATCAGAACACCGGTACGCATGTGCTTGCACATGGTTACATTTGATCATTGCTAGTGCATTTTTCCTCAGATTCGCTACTCTCTAACTAATCAGTCCTCGATACCTCCAACCGTCGTGTAATTGGAAGGCCTTATCCACGCTCTCAAACGTTTGGTCGTCGTCATTTTATTCGCAAGGATCTGTGTCTCCATCAACCGATTTGCAAACTTCGAGAAGTTGACAATTCAGCGTAACTTTAGCCTGCAATCAAATCAATGTTGTTCATATAAGATATCAATAAAGTAACGATTTGAAACGCCTCTGAAGCTGGAGCCCGAACTCTAAGGAGTTGAATTCAAACCACCGCATAACTTATGGCAAGTTACGCAACTAACAAATTGAAAAATGACTAGCAAAAGAGCTGACAGACGTTTCTTGATGCAATCAAGGAAAATATATTTTACTGATGGGAACACAGCTTCCTTTAACAGCTTAGGGAAAAAGCATAGCGGTTGATCTCATAATATCTTTCGTGCTCTGTCTCATAATCCGAATAGTCCGGACCACTTTGATCGCTTACAATCTAGCACGAAGACAGAACATTTAAATAACTAGAGATGACGGTGCGAATGTTTCCATTGGTTCCGAACGACGACCAAAAAGCAACATTCTTCCATCCAATACAGTATACTGAGTAGGAAACCCATTGTTATCCACTTGAATTTGCCATTAACCACATCTGAGGAGTATCAAAAAATCAAACTCCGGGAGGCGTTTTTGAATGCAAAATACAATCGGGTAGTTGCATACCATGATGTGGTGTGGCCTGGAAGACAGGAAATCGGCCTTGACTAACCTGCACATTATTAATTAACGTACAAGAGCCGATGGTAGAAGTGAACTTACTAAGTTCGTTTATGTGGGCCTGGAGTGTTAATAAAACGTGCTGGCCAAATATGGTTATTCGGAAGAAATTGGTCCCGTTGCTCCAGCGACACGGCCACCGCATTCGTACAACCTGGTAACACACGAATTAGTTGCATGAAGTTTCCCAAAAGTTAGAATGCAAATGAACAAATCAAGTGGTTTGGGGTGAATATTTTGTTTGATCCACAAGGGTATGATGCTGAACTTCTATAGAATTAGTGGTCGTTCCCGAGTACGCTGGATTACCAAGGTACTCCTGGGTAAATTGCCATCCGATCCTGGACGATGTGCATTCTTGAGATGTATAGCTAGCACTTTAAGAAACGCTGAATTCACATTTGTTTAAAGCTGAGCGGACCACACAAAAGTCGTTTGGGGATCAACCGTGTTACAAGATTCGAGAAAATGCTTACCTATAGAGCTCTGCCGGTACAGTTTTGGAGTTGTGAAAACTTTTCGGTATGTCGCATGAGTTTCGAGGGTAGAGTGACTGCGGTGTACGGCCCGCGCCGTAATTCGCATGCGTAAGTGAATATGGTTTATCTTTTCGTTTGAATGTTGGATCTGTTAACGGAACCGAAGGCCAAATAAAAAACAATAAATATGAAATTAGTTGTTATGTGAGGATTTCGTGGAATCCGACAGTGTAAATCTAGTGTCATTTGGGGAATACGGCCATGGTTACTATAGTACCGTGTCAAGTGTTCCGACGACGGCGAGCCACGGTAACTTCAGTGACTGAACAAAAGACTTCTGCGCACACATATGAGGGTTTCGCACTCGAATTCCAATGGCTTCCGCAGCAGCCAGGATAGACATTTCACACCTCTGGTGTGAACATGTGTAACACGGTAAATCGGCCTGAATGCGACATCCACATTGACTCTGTGAACCGTGTCAACTAGGTGGGCCAAACTTGCGTTGGAGATTCTTCATTGTTTTCCAGCTAGGCTGGACGGTGTTCGCGTATTCTCTCCTACAAGCGTCTTGTTGTGCGACCAACGTGGGCTGCTCCACAGGAACAAGCGATTGAATAGATACAAAACGGGGTAGTACTACTGGGCACTGCGTCTTTGAGGTGAAGGCATGCCGTTCGCTTAGAAAAGAACGTCAGCATGGGATGTTTTATCATAGTCGTATCCAGTCTCCTGGTCAGCGACACACCTGGTAACTCACCCTTGTAAGGTAAGCTCATATAGGTAGCTTTCAGCCCGACAGAAAACTCAAGCTGTTGTGGTCTCCTTCGTTACATGTTCGGTGCTGAGAATTTGTTCAGCTATCCATTGGCACGAAGGGTTCATGTGGGAGCTCTCTCTAAGTGGTACATTCATAAGCACATTTCCACTGATAACAGTCTTTTACTATTGATAGTCCGATTTTCTATATATTCAATGGAGTGAAATCTATCATTGAGGCACTTTGGAGCTGGTCATTTGCGGAGTGGTTCCAAACGTTTCCTTAACCCTCTAGCTAGTACCTGATCTGATGGGTTCAGCATATCTAAATTCGGGCTTAGGGGTAAACCACCCCTATGATCGGGAATCGCAATGGCTCTACGTCAAGTCTTTGTAGTCGACCTGGCACACAACAAATAAAAGTGAGCAAATAATGATGTATCTTGTCAAAGAAAAAGTCCCAGACTTAGAAGCGGGAATGGAATGTGACCCGTGGTGTACGTTTACAAACATCGACCTCCTTGCGTCTGCTACTGACTATCGGTAATGTAGCAAAACAACCGCGTAAAGGTGTTTGCTTCTTGGATTGCAGTCATTGTTCGCTCGGAGATTAATCCTCTGGAAAATGTGAGGCTCACCTGGTGTCATCACCCGTTTAGTAACAGAACTTGTCGTAATAACCATGGTTCTCATCGGAGCGCATCCAAATTACACATTATTCTGGTCCAGCTGTGTAATGAAGCTTGCCGTTTGATGCTATGACCCGAAACAGCGGGACTGCAGGCGTCAAACTTTGCAATTACACTTCCAATGAAATAGGTCCAGATTGTCCCTTAATTTCCTTGATAATGAAAGTATCTGAAAACAGATAAGAATTGTTGTATTAAGGTTTACAAAATATCGTATCCCAGAAAAGACTGACCTGACCCAATCGGCTTGCTGTTTTATCAGTCAACAACAGATCTTCATCCATATATTGCAGAAATAGAACTATTTTGAAGAACGACTCTGACTCATGAAAATGCTAGTCAGTCAACTTCGCAAAAGACTTCTCGTGACTACGACATCAAGCTGCTGAAATCCTTGGCCGTTGGGGCTGAATATTTCATTCAAGTTGAATAGAATAATCGTGTGTGGTTTGTTAGCCTAAAAGTTTGTTTGTACATTTCCAGTGAGCTGCAAAATTGTGAGACAAATAGGATACGGTTCGTTTCTGTTTGCGCCTTTCACCGCCAGAGAAGTTGTTCTAACTCCTTCAAAAGGGAAACATCACAGCTTATGTATTCATATCTCTACGTGTAACTTCCTTTGCGATCGCCATATCTACAACTAACACCCCTGAATTGCATGTCAGCGATTGCTACATTGCTGGTTAAGGACAACATGTAGGGCATGAGACACACGAACTAGGGTGCGCTTTCTCATCCCGTAAACGCTGTGCGCTTCGGATATAAACGATGTCTTGTCTTCTGATCGATGTGTTTGGATTCAAGATTTAGAAATCTCTCAGCAATCATTGACCACTTAATTTTATTGAGCATAATTTCCGGTATTTGTGAGTTGATGCTTGTCAGGCCACTTCAGTGCTGTAACTAACAAAGTACGTACATATACGAACGCATCGCCTGCAGAGTTTGCTCAGTCTACCGTAGCGAATGTCCACAGATGTACATTCACACAGCAGACTCATGACGTACTCTTTCCGACTGATTAGTGCACTTTGGATGTAAAAATAGATGGGTTACGTGCGTGGCCATTTGCCAGAAATGACCTTTAGACCTACCTGTTTTAAGATTGTCTATCAGTGGCTGAGTAAGAATTGCAATCTGATCGAACATTATCATGTTTCACCTGGCTAGATTAGTCGACATGTTGTATATGAGCATGATTGCACCGTGAACATATAACAGTGTAATCAGGTAACTTTGTCTGCTCTGAATGACCGTTCTGATATTTTTGTTCGTTGCTTGCTTTCTTGATAGAATTTTTTGATAGCATGAAAATCAACGGTTTGACTTGAAAATCGCAATATCAACTTTGTGTTTCTGCATACCTGAAGTAAGCTTATAATGCGAAAACTGATAGAAATCGGTCCACCAGTGATACAGCATTTCCAAGGGTGAAAAAAGCTATTTCACATCTGAATAACGATGGCAATCCAATCTGATGACTAACACTACACCCAAAATAATTGCATATTTGTAAGTGAGGTTATTCATCACAGAATACCTTCAGGGCAACTAACCTACTAAACAGACAACATTAGAACCAAGATTTAAAATCCGAATGACCTCAGCAAAAAATAGTCATCCGTGCAAACGTGAAAAGATGGTAATAATTTTAATCAAAATAGAAAAACGGAGTTTTCTTACATAATATATTTGTGTTGTGCGTTGAAAACCATCCTGCCCCTTTTATTTCGCACGAGGTCTAAACTAGACCATCGAAAGCTCAAAAGTATTTTGAGCTGTTGAACCAGCTATTATTTTGCTTCCCAACCTGAATCTCCTAATAAGTTCTGAATCTTCCTGATGGCACTATACGACTTGGAAGTTTGAACTGCCAATTAGAACCTTACTTGGCAAACTTTGGCGTGAAAGTTGACGTTAGGATAATGATAGCACAACATCGTATGTATATATCGAGCGTGTCACTTCAACTATTCACACAATTTGAGTAGCTCTTTAAAATGAAAAATGCTGAAATGACCGTTCACTTGCTGTCACTCGGCAAACAAATTTATGGAAAAACGTAACTGGGTGATATATAGCTACCAGTAGACAGTGGCCCTCCTAACACAACTTTGCAGAAGACATTGCCCTCAAGGTAACCATTCTACACATCGACAAACGTGTACTGTCTCAGTAGTCAACTGCCCAGAAGGAAATGCTGTTGATATGATTGTCGTGATAACAAGTTTTATAAGAAGGGTGATAAACATCGGTCTTTGTGCTAAAAACATACGACCACAAACGTGCACACTGATTTGCACGGTTGACATATATTCACACACACTGGGGAACAATACATTGTCGTTCGTCCTAATGATACATTCCTCATAGCGCGTACGCACTATTCCGATAATTGCTTCTTCTCCATTATCTCCCTGGCGTTGACATTTGTCATCTAGTTCCCAAATGTGTTCGCAAATTTTGAGTAGTATACTACTCACCAACGAAGCAGCCTATTATACTGTAAACTGAAACCGAAACTTAGAGGAATCGCGTAGTTAATTTTGAAACTTCGGCTAATCACTCGCCCTCTCCATTGTGCTGCACAGTCAGCGTTTTGTACAATCTTTGAGAAAAAGGCCCCCAATTGAGGACAAACTGACTGATAGAACCGTGACGTAATGTCCCATACCGTTTCTTACATTTTCCTCACTTTCGCAGCTGTGTTACGTGTTCTCGGTAAACAGTTACCCATACACTATTGTTCTCCCTCCCTACGGGTATACTACACTACAACAGTAACTACATAGCTGAAGCAACACGAGCGAATTCATTTGGACCACATGTCCTCTGAAAGAGCTAATATCTTTTCAGCCATACTGTTCCAAAACGTGACTCCTTATTCGAGTTTTGCTGTTGTTAAAGTATGTCAGTAACAGCTTTTGTGTTTGGTGCACTGAACAACATGGTTACCCCATGATAACCAGGCCGGAGTTCTAGTCCCAGGCATGGTAAGAATATGCGTTAGTGACAAGGTCTAAAAAGAGCGAAACTCACGTCTATTGATTATTTTCGAAAGGGGCCGGCTGGACACCTCATAGGTATGTGACTGCTACGGTCAATTGTAGGCGACCTTCAGTTTATATGAAAAAATCAAAATTCCCTACTACTACTGATCAGTAATCAAAATATCGGTCATCAAGTTAATGATTTCTGAGATTCCAACCTGGAGAATAGTCATATTGGAAGGATCATCGACTGGGGTTAACAGGGCGGTTCCTGAATCCCTTCTCGAGGCGATCGGGCAATCAGAGCATTACTCGCAATCGACTGTGGCTGACTGCTAACATATAATGATTCGGTCGTTCCTAATGTGACTTCAGTGTTGCAGTAGTGAGCACGGTTGCTTCGTGAAGGCGTGGCCGGAGTTCTAGTCCCAGGTGTTGCAATGATATGCACTAATGAAAAACTTAAATGAGAAGAAAACTCACGTACTAATCAATTCTAAAGCAGCCGGCTAAAAAATTATGTCAGAATGCGACATCTTTGATCGATTTTCTTTACTGCTGAACTAATACAAACACACACACCGAATACTTCTAACATATGTTCGAAATACTGCTGAACAAGCTGGTGACCTCTGTGACTTCAGGTTGGAAAGAATTCCAAGCCGCGTGCTCATCGGCTGAATTACTGGCATAGTTAGTGTCTCTTCTCGAAACAGTGCTACAGTCTGAGCAGTACTTATAACTGACTTTGGCCTAATCTCTGCATAAGATACTTCATTTGCGCCCAATGTAAATCCGCTGGCACAGTGGTTTGCAGGGTTACCTTCTGAATGCATGGCCAGAAATATAGTGTAGGATAGCTCCAACAGGATCGGGGTGTGAGTGGAATGGTTTTATTCGAGAATGGATAGCTGATACGTCATTGGGACTGCAACAGTTGAAATTAACTGTAAGTGATGCTTAGCCAAAATTCTTAATTTCCGGTGGCAATCAAACCACTACAAAGAAATTATCCAAAGAAGTCATCTACGTAACAAACACGGTTAGTTTGCTGTAGTTATTCGTCAGACTGTTCACAATACAAACACAATGGGAATATTAACCACGTGTCAACACAGATTACAACTTCGGGGTTTGCTGACAGTTAAGCAATCGTTACTCAAAAATGTGAGTTGAGTTGATTATGTAATTAGCAGTGTGGTGACCGCACGAACTGTTTGCAGTGGTGATGGTTACGCAGTAGACCACTAAAAGTTTCGGCAATGATTTATCTTGGAAAACTCACCACGTTGCGTTGTTTTACTGGCGCTTGGTGGACTATCTGAAGAGCATTTTATTATTGGAGGAATGTTTCGTTGGTTAGCTGACAAATAATCGCATATAAGTCCGTTTCAAACTCACCACAATTCACCCATACTCATTTCGCCGTCCGTTCAGTCACCATACAGGACGACTATATATATATATATATATATATAGGACGACTACAAGTAAAAAACGATTGCACACAAAAGGTAGTTGTGTACACGTAACTTGTCTTCGAACTTTGACATTTTTGGTGCGTTGACCAGAAGCTCATCCATATTTTGGGAGCAGGTCTTTCGACTCAACCTTCCGTGTTCATGTAATGAATCCAGCTATATACTCTGCCTTAAGAGGAAGATGTTTATAAACGCGCAGATTAACTTGATTTTCAGTTTAACCGTCCACATCGGCTTCTGGATATAAATCAGTTGGTAACCATTCTCTACGATTATTCTTCGTAGTAAATCTAGTTAAGTGTGTGAAATCTCACTGGTGCAGATCTTGAACGTTTATTCTGCCAGATATTGCCTGAAATTTTCTTTTGTTCCAACAAAAGAAGCTCTCGAAGTGAATGTGTCAACCACTTTAAATCTGTTTTTTATGCACCTTTTGTTGGACAGGAACAACTCGTATTCAGACTAGGGCTGGTGGAAAACTTTTAAAAATGCTTTTCGAAAACTTAAATTAGAAGTTATAGAACAGGACAGTTGAAAAACTGACCATATGCTGTATACCAAAACGATGGAAATCGCCGGTAAAAGATATTCCTTTGAATGTAGGTGACACAACGGGTAGCTCTCCGACTCCCAGTGTAGAGTTATCCAGTTTCAACTTTCCATTAACAACGACTTTGAAGGTATGCAGATTTGAACCTCATGAAACTTGCAACTCGCGTTCTGTACAAGACTGACGAACTCGTATAACTTGCTGTTATTATGCTGATACCGGTGACGTTCTGAAACGATGTTTGTGACACAGTTGTGCACTTTTTGAAATAGCTATGTTTTACCTCTCAGTAGAGGAGTACTTGAATTCAGAGTAACTAAAAGGCTTCATGTATCAAATATTCTGACTGATCGATTTAAATTAAATGTTTAATGGGTGATGGCTCCTATACCTCTATACACATGGTTTCTGCAAAACAATGTGAATGGCATATTACCACGTACTAATTTGGTGAAACAAATTTTATACAATCGTGTAGTCTGGGTTTAAACGTCTTTCTAATCTCCAGGCTCTGTTTGCATAGACATTCGACATTAAGTGTGTACCTGTACAGTCACAATTATTTGATCGCTCCTCCAACACAAGATCATGGTTTAGAAATGGAATCCAAATTTAACATTCATGGGACCTCGGCGTAGGTTTTCAACTTACCTGATAGAACATATTGAGCGTAAGATCTCTGTCGTCAGTTCTAGTTTATTCGAAGTTGAAAAGCCTCCTATTAGTCCGGCTAAGGCACTAAAGAAGAACACAAAACTAATACGTAAAGCTGTATCCTGTAAAAATTACACAAGTGGCATATTAACGTGTACTACGGATGTATCTGTGTGATTTGAACTTCAGACAACCTGCTCTCTCCTTACTTTTCGTCTGACCTACCGCTTTCAGTTGAAAGCTTTTATGTTTGCTAGTGGAGTTAATCTGCAGTTAATTTTACAGCCGTATCAAAACTTTGTGTTCGGTAATTTTCTTCTTCTCCAAGAAATATCGGTGCTATTTGATTGACATGGTCGTTCTAAAGAAAATTTAGAGTGAACGCTTCTTTGAGGTTTTCGTACAGCTTCGCCACCACTGTGAAAAAATTCTCACTCGTACAAAATGTTAATCGTTTTATCTACCTTTTATTCTTTCTTAATCACGTGTCACCTAAAAGTGGTTACCTGGACTTTGCTCGAAGAGGAATAAACCAGTTCCGACAGTAAACGGTCATCATTCATCCGGCTACAAGAGACGTTTAATAAGTAAACTTGTGTGTGCTGGTATATGAAGGATCTACAACATGTGGTGTTTGCGTAAATCTTGCCGTAATTTTTTCATGCCGAATGTCAGCACAACAGTCAGCTGTAGCCTACTTCTTCCCTTGTTTTAGTTTAACCTTCCCTTTTGTGTGGCAAAATAAAATGGTCCTCTTTTATGCACGTATAACCATTCAGTTAACTGTTTCAAAAAGCTGGTATCTGTGTAAGTTAATGCGACCATACACAGTCCTGAAAACGTTCGTTTTCATTGTAAGATTTGTGCTTTTTTTGTGAAATTCCTCACCACTCAATGAGTCAACAGCCACCACGTTTTCCTCTATCACCTACTACACAAATGCTCAGAACGAACTCGCCTTGAGAAGCTCCGTGCACAGTTGAGTGTATTAGAATATTTGCTAATCAGAATGGATGGATTGGTTTGTCTTTTTCTCGAGGTCGCAATCTAGTCTGAAATAGAGATTGCCACCAGGATAAATGATAATCGAGATGATTCAGTGGAATCGCCGGTTTAATGTAGGCAGTAATATGGGGGATTTGTTTTACCCTGACATCATTCAAAACTGGTTCACCAGATGTGCTTTTTAGTAACATTTTTGGTTTAACCTTAGGGTCAGTTGTTGTTTTAACCGAAAATCACATTCAGTACATTCATAACCTGCATCTGCTAGTGACTGAAAACAACCCGCTCTTCCAGGTGTCATTACTGCGGACATTTTCAGAGGAGAGGATCATAGAGCTTGAGGTTCTGCGTGAAAGCACTTTCAAGATCTTGCTCCCTTGCTGTAGTAGCCAGAATGTTAATGATGTGCACTGCAACTCCCTACTTATTAGTGTGACGCCACTCGATAAGGGCAATTGAACTGCGGAAATCAGAAACAGTCCTTAGCGCCAGTTAGATGAACAGCTGGAAGCAACTGGCAGATAGCTGCGTACTTTGTGACGCATTTCATTAAAAAAGATTGGCGTTTCACTATTGCTAACATTTATGGAGAATTTGCAAAGTAGTGTTTGTATTGTTTGTTTTGCGTTTTCACATAGTTTACAACGGACGTCTGGCAGAGACCAATTGTGTAGATCAAGCGGCTCGTTTGGGCAAACAAGTAGCAGGCTGTTTAGATATTTTGGCTCGTCCGCACAAGAACAATTTTATTTCTTGCGGAATCCGTACGTTAGTACATTTCTTCACTTCATTGGAATATGTGTAATATAACGTTTAACAGCCTCCGGTTTCTGGTTTGACCACAATCTCTACAAAATATCCCAAATATGAGTTACATATTTTTAGCCAGCAGTACTCCAAACTCACGTTCGTTCGAATTTTCGTTCATAGATTATTAGTACTCACCTACTCTACGTTACTCCGTAAAGGATTTACAACAATTCCACAATTGAAAGAAACGCTGAACAGAGTTCTATCTGGTGAAGTTATTCTTTTGCCATGATATGTCAGTCTTGTCGTTTCAGATTCCTTTCTATGGTCACTGTGTTCACTAGCAAAATAGTTATGCGACCAAAGTGGGTTTAGCGCTGTTGTTCTATTAAGTAAATAACTCGCAAGTCGAGCTTAAACTGTAAGCTGGAAACTTTATGTGAATCTAGCTACCTGTACACCGGTCAACAGCACGCAGCCCCTGTGAGTGACACACAGGTACGTATTAAAAAAAGTTCGATTATAGACACAAAACATCAGTTCGTCCATTATTTCACGAGATGCAGATTGCACACCGGATCTTTCAAAATTAGTTTAAGTGTTTTCATTCCTACCAAACTTTCAGCGGTTGCTAAGCACCGTGAGGTAATAGTTCCCTCTTTTGGCAACGATGTAACTAGCGTATGCATTCTGGCCAACTGTGCCACAGAACATTACTGACTGCACAACTCAAAATTACAATTTGGTTGTCTGTCATATTCACTTTTGTTCTACGCAACAGATCAGTTTTCCTTTTTTATGTACTTGCTTGTCAGTCTGACAAATTTTATCGGTTGAGAGAAACAACGATGTCACATTAGAGGATTGTGTATTAGTGAGAGGGTGAAAATGACAGAAATAAATCTATCAACGTTATTTATACCGACTGAAAACCTGGCATTCAGGACATGACCGGTCGTTGTATATGTGGAGTAAAGAAGTATACTAACGATCGTATGATGTCTCATTCACAAAAGTCGTTTAGGCTGTTTCACTGTTTATCCGATTTTCAAAATAATGACAAATATATGAGGAAAAAGATAACGCTGAGAAAACACTTGCAGGAAGTTATCAGCGGTGAAATAGATAGCTGGTAATATAATTTTCAGTTTTGAATGGGCCAATCGGGCAATTTTAAATAAAAACAACCAGGCTAAATACAAAGTTTACATGGGTTCGCTGGGGGTAGTATGCCAGTTGGGTGAGTGATAGTAATCACTAATGCTCAGTTAGTCAAACTCGTGAAATCTAGTTATGTGACGCTTTCGGAGCGTTGCTACTCCCACGTAAAAGATTGACCCGGGCTATGCTACAGGGTCACGGAAGGTTCAGTGGTTTGACCAGGCGCTTGTCGTGAGCATAACGGAGTGAGTGAAATCGGATTGCGATGGCTTATCGCTGCTCACTCGGTGGAAATGAACGATCTGGTCAACCCAGACGATTCGTTCAAGCCTATCTATCGAGTCAGTGGAAATCAATCAAAGTGGGTGAAAGGTCGTTTACTAGCCACCGCAACTACTCCCATTCCTGATGGTTAGACTAGCCGAATTTAACGATCACGGACATTGGTGCAGCCTCCTGTGAATGATGAGGTCCTGCTGAGCGCCGCATTCTGACTTCTCAATTCGTTTGAATTTAAGTTGGTTCAGCCTCTGGGACAATTTTGCCAAAAAAATCTCTTGAGAATAAGGAAAACTGAACCCCTTGAATCAGCGGCTTTCAGTGGGGATCAATTAGGCTATCGATGTAATCAGGTGTACGTACCAAAATATGCGATCTAATTAAGTTAAAAACCACACGTGCATTTGGCCGTTTTTGTAAGGTCCGAGCAATAAGAACTCACCCTGTTCACGTGTATATCCAACAAATCCTATCAGTATTCTTGTCTTCATAGGTCTTGCACACAACCCGTGTGTTTTTGCTACTCATTCACAATCCAGTTTACCCTCGTTATGGTCAATCCAACTAAACGAGTTTTTAGGGAAGTGCATACGAACTCTACAGTCGATTTCAAGAGCTTATGCGGTACGATGTGATTGTTGCATTTATGAACCATTACGAGATAGAATCGGCAATGTTCAAAGCTAGCAAGCGAACCTCTGGACAATCCGATATATAGAATAGAAGCCTGGACTGATGCATTAATTTTTAATTTAGTATTGTTGGGTGTGTTGTGTAAACGTTCGGACGGAAATTCCACATAATAAAGTGGTGTGTTTGTCTACGTCGTAGTTTCCAGAGCTGGGGAAAGTGAATAGGTAAACGGCTCAGTGATATCCTGGTGTGCACGGCGTAAAAACCGCAATAGAGATGCTATACAGAAAGCTTGTGTCAGTAATAGGTTCTTTTATCTATTCCATTTCATAGACAAACAAATATTCTAGCCGACTTTCGCATCGCTCTGAATGTGCTACTTCAATCGGATTTGAACGTAGTCTAATACGAACAACATATGACGGGGTAGGTACCAATTGTCCGGATGAAAGACTCGAACGGCTGGATCACATCCACTCGATTCCGCTTTAAAATGGACGCCTGTGCGGGGTATTCAGAAACACTGTAGATCGGTCAACTAATTAATGCATGCCGTCACAGTATAGAGGAAAAATGTGATACGATTACCTCAATAAATGAACACCCATAGCACTACTGGACTGTACAACTACGTTAGTTAAGATTATTACAATGTACTCAACGACCTACATGCTTTCAACTTCGAGCAAAGATCCAGTGTCACCATTCACCAAATCAGACACTATATGCCACCGTGCCTGTGTGTA
This sequence comes from Paragonimus westermani, assembly GCA_008508345.1. Lineage (NCBI taxonomy): Eukaryota > Metazoa > Platyhelminthes > Trematoda > Plagiorchiida > Troglotrematidae > Paragonimus > Paragonimus westermani. The sequence goes on from QNGE01000309.1 coordinate 72,089, forward strand.
TCAATTGCTGCACGTAGATTAAACAATGCGGACTCTAAACGGTTGAACGTGGAACCGCATTTCGAAGCCGCTTTAAATGAAGGTAACGAGACGGTCAACGTGGGCTCTACGACCTATTTCCTTATTCCAGAGCTACTTAACGAAGCACACAAAAGCTACCTCTCTTGTTTTATTTCGATGACAAACCGTTCAAATTTACCTGTAACTGAGATACTGATCATTCGCTCTAAGAAATCCCCTTCGTGTTACTTTAAAATAGTTGGTTGTGAACGCGGCAATACGTCAGAAGCTTGAATTAGGTGTTTTATATTTTATTTGCCACTTTTATCTTTCTGTTCAGCGTCCAAATTCTATTGCGAACCCCATTTATTGAACGTATTTCTGCTACCCTTGTTTTTACTTTGTCAATATGAGCCCAACCTATATTGATTAATTGACTTCTGTTCCGCCCACTTGCTTGTCGGGTGACACGTGCATCGAGGCTGATTTATTTGTTTGTCTGTGTATTCGCTTTTCATTGACATACCCGTATTTGGTGGTTTATCTCATTTCTTTCAGTCATGACTGTGTATTTACACGGGCGTTTCACACACGTCCCGGGAGCTGAAAGAGGATTGCTGATCAGACTAACTTAAGTAAGCATATTGAAAACTTGAAGTTTTTGTTTGTCTATTAATTCGTGCGTGAGACTGACAAGGTCAAATAAGATATTACACCAGATAGCATACCAACCGTTTATTCTGTAATACTACTGAGCAGCTTGATAGATCTAATAGTCCCGAAGACACCCTATTGGAAAAAATCCAGACTTCCGCTGGATTCGAACAGCCGATAGAAACAATCTACCCAGATGCGGTAAGTATTCCACCAGCTGACCTACTAACCTACACCATCACATTACAACCAATTTAAACATGTGTAAGCATATTACAAATTTTGGATACGTTGCATACTATTTTACTCCCTCGGGTATATAATGGCAGGTTGTAATCATCACCGATTTTCACCTCACATTCGGGTTGTGATTTATTGGTCGTCTCCAAATCGCGATATCAAACCTTATCAGCAGCTGCACGAATCCGAATATGACCTGTAAGACAGAGTTCAACAAAACGCTGACCTCAGCTTGTTTACTTCGGTTTTCCGTCGGCCACAAAACAACGGATACCGACAACACGGGCATTGTGATAGCAATCACAAAACAAACTATCATTCTTTGAAACAAAAATTTATCCCGCTAACAGTTTATATTCGCCCAAATCCTACCACGGACTTATTTGGTTTAAACATCACATACGCAATCATATTTGAAACACTGAGTTCCATTTATCCAGTTCATCAAGACAGCAAGAAGACATACATTGCGAGATGCAAGCATTTCGTTTATTCTCATCAGTCGGTTGCATAAAACATTCGGTTATATAGGTTAAGCGCGTAGCGTCAAAACAATGAAATGAACGAACTTCACTTGGTTTCAATCAGGCTTCACTGCCACGGCAACGAAATTGATTGCGTCAGTACCTTTTGCCAACAAAGGGCCGGTGCGTGACGCTTGATCAACATTGCCTCTGAGACCGCTAACAGTCTAGGGTCGCGATTGCGCAATAGGACTGTGAATGAAGTGTCGGGGTCAACTACATGACCTGTTGCGATTAGGTGTTTGGCGATGGAAGACGCCGGACTTCTGTTCGAGTTTTGGTATGCTGACCCACCTTGAAACATTGTTTGCACTAGCCACTTGGGAATGTGCTCCGCCTTCCTCTGTCGTAAATTTCGGTCCGTTCTGCCGATGTATGAATCACCGCAACTGCAGGTGAACTGGTAAATAACGTGAGAGGCAGAGTTTTCCGAAGAAGAACGATCGGGGCAGTGGAGGCTCATCCTACGGGTGGAGAGTAACAAGCGCAATTCCGCCGCGGGATATGTGCGATCAATGACAGATTTCAACTTTCGACTTACGTCGGTAACGTTGTGGTCACCTGTGTAAGGAAGGTTGATAAAAACCTGTTTTTTCGGTACTAACTGTGGTTGGGAGGCAGTCACTCGCTCTTTGCAATAAATTTCAATAAATTTGGCCGGGTATCCACTCGTGGACAGAACATTCTTTAAGAGCTCCTCCTCAGACTGTAGGCTGTCGGCCGTGCACAGTTTCCTTGCTCGGTGAGAAACAGTTCGTACCAAACTACGTTTGTAAGCCACCGGCGTAAATGAAGAGAACTGTAGGTACTGCCCACTCCATGTGGCTTTTCGATAAACAGACCTACTGAGTGTACCGTCTGAGCGCCTAGAAATAAGGACGTCTGGGAATGGTAATGAGTTATCTAACTCTTGTTCATAGGTGACATGGAGATTTCGATGGGCAGAGTTAAACTGATGTAAAAGGTTCATAAAATGATCAAAGTCGGTGAATATTATGATATCGTCGACATACCGTTTATAAAGCAAAGAACGATCAATACAATCTGACATTCCATCTTCGACCATTCGGAGAAAAATATCAGCCAGTGTTGGATCCAACGGGCTACCCATTGCCACTCCGTCAATTTGCTTATAAGCACATCCGTCAAACTCAAATAGAATGTTTTCCGTACAAATAAGAATCAATTCTTTGAGGTAGTCGACAGGAATGGATAAAGAAATATTATGAGACAAAATAAAATTACATAGATAATCAACTGTTTCATGTTTATTTCTACACCCACTTTAAGGTGAAAGCGTTCATCATTTCCCTCCCCCGGTAAAATCGCTTTCATATCCGTGAGAACTTCTGAGTTTTGGCACTAATAGTGTGTACAACAATACCACCAATGAAAGCTGGTGTTTGGAAATGTAATAATCCAAAGCATTTTAATGTACGATAATCGTTTGCACAGGCTGAGTTTGTTAAAGACTGCAGTTGTCAGTACACTGACTGCAGATGTTCACCGATCACTTTCATTATTCTCATTCAAGCGTAATAATATGTGTATGTATATGTGTGTGTACAATTAGTGCCTCCCCGAATATGTTCACTTAAACAAAAATGTTGGTCATAAAGGAAACAGCTATCGTAAGCCATTGCTAGATAGCCGCGAACCGACGGATAAATACTGCGTTCTTCACTTTTAATTAGGGTTATTCTGTGTCAAAACGCAAAGTTCTGAAGCCCGTCAGTTAAGCCAACCATCATCTCAAGTATACAAAACCCTCAGTCACCAGTCTGTGCTGTTCGACTTTTTGATCCATACTATCGAACGTTCTACCTTTATCTGTCGTTCTGCCAATGCGTCCGACAGAACGTGTAATTTAACATTATCATGAGATATGTTCAGTGACAAGTATTGATTAAAAATCTAGTGAACCGCTCGTAAGTCAAGTGTCAAGCCCACCGTGAAAAAGGAGTGACAATCTTATTCAGTAAACTCCGAGAGGGAACGTGATAGAGACTGCTATCGCATGGTTACTGGGACATCTTATATCGATTATGTTGGACTGTGTACAGCTCCGAGGAATTCTGTTTCACAGTATTCACTTCGGACACAGGTTGAAATCACTCCCTTGATTCACTAGGTATCTGTTGTGAGGTTGATAAACTGGCTATCGGCCGCATTTACCCGACAGTGTAACATTCTCACAAACTAACTAATAAATGAAACATTTATAGGACATAAATGTGGTGGATACTCAGGCCGGAGGTGTGGGTATTCCAACACTTAGCGGAATACCACGACGCGGTGGGAGGCACGTCCAAAACCTCACAACGAGCGGATAGGGGACGGCGGGGGCGACCGGGTGAGTCATCGCTCGACTGGATCGGACCAACGGGCGAGACATGACAGGGAAAATAGAAGGGACGACGAAATCGGAGGCGCGATTATTCCAACATTCGCAGGAATATCGCGAAGCGGTCGTGGACTGCGCTCAGAGGCCAGTGGAGATAGATGGAGAAGAACAAGAGCAACCGGGCGAGTCATCGCTCAACGAAATGGGACTAACAGGCGAAGAATGGCAGACAGAAAACCCCCCGATAGACGGCGCCGATCACGCACATAAACCAGGCAGAAGTGCACACGATGCGTGAGCGGAAACTTGGTGGTGTTGTGGTCCGGAATGATGACTAATAAACGCGAGCGCGCGTGTGGCATGAGGACTAGCGTATTGGGCAATAAAGATTGTGCTTCATTGGACACCTTCTCGCTATATAAGTACCATTAAACCCCGGACGTATTCCGTGGATCTTTCTCCGTGTTCCTCGACGACGAAAGTGAAACAAACTCAGTTCAACTCCATAAAGAAACTATGGTTGAAGATAGTATCGCGGTATCAGTTCAGCATGCAATGTCGATCTGAAGGAATTTAATATGATGACTTAGAATCGTCGGTCATCCGTAAGAACATCAGCTTGGTAACTTCACTCCCATAATTGAGCATGCACTTAAAGCACTCGGTTATCTTCACTTTTGAAGCCCAGTCAGTCAGTGCTCAAATTTACTTCAAATGTGGACAGACTGTCTACACTAGGTGTATCAACCAGCAGATGATCTATGAAAATTTCCTTGTGCAATATCAAGCACACCCGAGTAGTCCCACCAAAATGAAACATGGTTTTGTCAGCTACTTAGCGGGATGTATTTGACATAATCGTCAGCAGTTTCACGAGTGATTTTCTTCATTGATTGTTTTACACGTGGCGTTCGCAGCCTGTATTATCGACGTCAAAGCTACCCCGGTAGATGCACAAAATACTGCACTCGTCATCCCACATCTCTCGTTCAGCTTTAACTACGCCAATTTTTTTTTTCGGTCCCAAAATAACAAAAACCGTTTCATCTTCTGTTGAGTCCTCTATGTTAAGCTCTTTGGTGATGCTAGGCGGGGATATCTGATTCCTCAGTGATGGAAAAGCTGATGGCTGTTCATCCACAATGTAAATGTGAGTGATCTACCCGCAGCAGTCTACGAATAGCCAGACATTTGGAACGCAGACCAACGGAAGTCATGCTGCAACATCACTTAACTGCCGCCTTAGTCAAGTGCCTAGTTAACAGGCTGTTAGTGAGAGTAAGAAATTAAGACAGTTTCAGTTGTGATGTGTCCGATGCAGAAAACCCGGCAGTGACCGTGGGCTAACCACAGTGGAAATCAATTTAATCCGTCGGTACTGACTGTAAACGGTGCGAAATGATTGAAAACCTCTAGTAACGGACTAGAATTGATAGGAAATCGCGATAACCACGGTGGCCGAACACAGTTTTCACGATGGATCAGTAGTAGGAGTGACAGGTGAAGGTGATGACAAATGACTAAATTATTATGTGACAACCTAACTTACTTGCTAGGAAGAACAGTTTGTTTGTCAGATTTGGAACGAACTAGTCTGGAATTGAAGGGCCGAATAATTCAGAAAGCTTTCATTCGAAATACTCCAAGGATCTCTCCATATGGTTTACATAAATGTAGGGGTGATCAAAATTTTCTTAAGTAGAAAAGAGCGCAGAACTATACGATAATTATGAAAGACGATATTCCAAATTTTGGTCGACAAACTTCCGTGGTTGTTTATTAAGCAGTCATTAGTGAGAGCTGTTCCACTTATTATTTTGTACAATGCAATGCGACACTGTTTCGCTTGAATCAGCTAATTAAAACTAATATGCTGAATACCATTGAAGTCGAGCACGTTAAAGCACGAATGGGAAACACACCAAAAGTTCGGTATCGCGATTACTTGTAATAGTTTAGTCTTTCACTAAACTCTGTGTAGTCTGAAAGACTAGACATTAATTGTCCTTCTTAATAAATCGAGGAAAAAGAACTGATTTCCCATGATACTTCTTCATTTAGCTTAAAACAGTCGAAAGTAAACAGCTCATTAGCATTTCGCATAACAATAATGTTTCCGGTGTTGCCAACGGTAGTACAAAACTTGAAAGGAAGTATTTTGATAGAGATCTGCTTGCACGACACAACTGTGAAATTTGCATGCAACGAGGCATACATCTACAGTCAACGCTCATTTGCGTTCGGCATAAATGATAGAATTATCGACAAACCAAATCTGACCTGTTCCGAAAGCATCGAATTGAAAGCAGTCGCAAAGCGCAGTTTTCAAATCGCTCTTTCTAAAAGCTTTTAAAGAAATCTGTCGATGTGCAATCATTACTGATTACTTAAGCAGCTCAATTTTTGAATCAGACATCGGAACAATAAGCAACCAGTCTCGCATTCACATAAATCTTACATATTTTCCTTAGGTTCATGTTCGATCAATTCGCTGTAAGTGTTGAGAAAATAAATACGTTTATAATTTTGATTTGTCGACCTCCTTAAAACAATCAGAATATTTGCAATATTGTTAATAATGATAGAAACGTAAGAATGCTAGTTTATGCAACAGCTAGCTTTTTCACTTTGAGGATGGACTGAATGCATTGGGTAAATTAGATGGTCACGATTAAACAGTGTTCATTTTGATTATTACTCACCAGTTATTCATGGAAAGTCAATTGTTTCTCAAGGGATTTATCTCTCATGCGAATCTGTATTTTGTGGTACACATGAACCGAACACTAGTCGTAAACCTTAGCTTTGTGATTCAAAAAAAGTATCGATCGACTGCTGTCATTAAAAATCAGTTTTCTAATCTTGTTATCCTTTGAGATTACCTAGGGTGTACATTTTGTGACAAAAGCATTGGACTACCGACGATTTTGATAGTGGCTAGGATTTTTATGAACAAAACACTCATCAGTAGTCGGGGATTTGGTTTATTTTCAAGTTGACCATCACTCACATTTGCTCGCAGCGTCCGCATTCAGATAGACTTTCGAGCCAGCCTCTTTCGAAAAGAAGCACTAGACTCGAGTTTCCCTCTTATTAGAGCTCATCAGTAGTGCATATCCTTGCCACGGCCGGGATTTGAACTCCGGTCATTCCAATCATGAGGCAACCGTGTTGACCATTGCGCCATTGACCTCACATTAGGCACGACCGAATTATCAAATCCGAACGCTTAACCTTTCTTGCTTGTGAGCAATGATCAGGTTGCCCGATCGTCTCGAGAGGAGACACAGTAACTGTTCTGTTAACTCCAATCGATCACTGCTCACAAGCGAGAGTGGTTGAGCGTTCAGATTTGATAATTCGGTCGTGCCTAATGTGAGGTCAATGGCGCAATGGTCAACACGGTTGCCTCATGATTGGAATGACCGGAGTTCAAATCCCGGCCGTGGCAAGGATATGCACTACTGATGAGCTCTAATAAGAGGGAAACTCGAGTCTAGTGTTTCTTTTCGAAAGAGGCTGGCTGCACAGTCTATCCGAATACGAACGCTGCGACCAAATGTGAGTGATGGTCAATTTGAAAAACACAGACACTTTTGGGGTCCAAATACCGATCTCCAAACTGCTGGCGATTCACATCAAGTACACAACTTCCTATGCCTCTGACTGGTTTTGCGAAAAAAAATTCGGGACATGTGTCAACTCAAAATTAAGTTTGGTTTTAAACATATTTTGAGAAGCCACCGGGGAGTTATCATTTTTTCGCCACTCCTACAAAGTGATCTGCAATTTCCGGCGTGCATTTTATTAAGGAATCTAATGACTGTAATCTCACATATCAAGTGCAATCGGAGACGGGGACCTAGACGACTGCAAGATTTCTGCGACCAGAATGGCATTACATTAGCACACGAACCAACGGCAATTTTATTCTCAAATCTAAAGTAAAAACTTAAATCTGTGTGAATAAAATAAATGTTATCCACGGATGAGTTTTGACTCAGATCTCACTTGCATTCGATTGCAGCTTGGGCACTTCCATAGAATCTTCTGCCAAACTCTTTCAAAAAGAGTAATTGGACTCGAGATTCGTTCTTACTGGGGTTTGTCATTGCACACAAGCAGTAGTGGTTGAGTTTTCAGATACAATAATTTGGTCGTGTCTCATGCGAGGTCAGTGAACATTGGTCAACATGGTTGCCTAATAGAAGCTTGGACAGAGTTCTGGTCCCCGCCTTGACAACTGTATGCAGTACTGACGAGCTTCAACAACATCAAGACTCGAGTAATTTGTTGGTCTAGTGCTTTTAGAAAGAGGCGGGTTAGAAAGTCTGTATGGATGCAAGGGGTGCAATCAGATGTGAGTGTCGGTCAGTTTCAAACTAAGCAAATCCTGGACTACTCACCAGTAACCGGACAAAGCCTGTTTACACGAATCTATGAAAACAAGCCGTCCACCAGGATAGGTTTTCTTTCTGATGATTTTTTCCAGGAGGATCAAACTAGATAGCCATTCAATCTGAACACCGCAGACATCCTTCATTAGTTGAACACAGTTATAATCGTGACCGGATTCAACAAAAACAAACCGTAATTTGAACAAAATGGTTGACCGGATTTAGGCGAAAAGACTTCGGGCATTACAAACTTCGTCTTGCACAATTGCCGGAACATGTGAGAGCAGAAACTTGGACAAACAGCAAAAATGGCAAAGGTGAACATGGAGAAACCAATCAGATCGCAGTTCCAAAACGAAAGTGTGACGGGATTAGCTTAAAGACGTGGACCTGCCCATCAGAATTCAGGTCAAAGTTAAGGGTCAACCAGAAGTGGCCGATCGAAATTCGGTTCCAAAGTTTAAAAGCTGCAGGTACAGGCCGTCCACACGAGGTGATACTTCCAAAGTCAACACTAAATAACCAATAAAAGCCTACACGAGCAAGCTACACCCTAGGTTTTGCCTCTGAAGAGTGGATATTGTGTTTTTTCTAATGATTAATTGAAACACGATTGCTCAACAACCCTAATAACTGTGAGTTTCTGATAAATTGATTTACGTTTGTTTTGTTGTCTTAGTTATGTACATGGACCGGATTATCTTTACCGGTGGTTGGAAAACTGTCCAACTGGAAATCGCGACTGGAAATGGTCCACGCGAGAGAACACACTCTGTGGTGATATTTGTACAATATGTGTTCTTGCGAACTGTGTCTGGGAATACCCTGCAAGGTGTGGAAAAGGTTCCAAATCACACAGCTAGACTGCATTTACTCTCTTTCTCTCCGTTTTAAGACCGTCAAATTTACTGATTAGCTTCATCCTGTCATGCATTCATATTTCCTGATTTACCGGTTTTGGCTAATAAAGCCTGCTATGTATGTGTGCCAAGCACGACAACGCATGTGTTGGTTGCCACTGTCCATAGATCATCTTGTGGTTCACGAAACTTCTGAGTTGGTGCAACAATTACAGATCTCACCGTCACTATTAACTTGCGTATCTCAAGTAAGAAGACCAGGAATTCCTAAGGTTCTTCTTTCGGTGGTTCATAAAGAGAGCAACCTCACTTTTCCAAATAGCTCCGTTGCGGAAGGAGAGAAGTCAACGAAAAGCTTTAAAGACATCAATGCGAATTCTCTTAAGATGCTGAGCTTTGCTTCCTAAGAAAAGTCTATTGCTGTGCAGGATCTTCCATAATGTACTGTTAACTGTGCTTAGCTGCGCGATGAGGATGTTCAAGAGCTCCGAGACAGTCCCTATGGAAGAATGGGCACTAAAACCAGCAACTGGAATTCAGTCACGCGATCAGCCAGAAAGTTGGGTACCGTGAATTTTGGTTGACATTGTTCATACGGAAGCCTCTGCGACGAAAGAGGTTATTCTGACTTCATAAGTTTTGTTAAACATGCTCGGAGTAGTAGTGTTCTGTGACATAGTGTGAACAAACCTCCAGATTCGTATTTCTGTCAACAACAAATAAGTGATAACTGAACAACCTGGTAGCGTTTCCGTCATATTTTCCTCGATTTACCAAGATGCGACGCGGATCATGAAGAAAAACGATGAAGACTACTGTTAGTTTCACTTGAACTAACTAACCGTCAAATGTAGCCCATAAGTCGTATTGTGTCTCAGAGCTCATCAAGGAAAAATACGTTTGACTCGGCGTTATGAAGATTGTCAATTATGTGTACCGCTTTTTATAATGCCACGGACGTTCCTTCCACAGAACCTTGGGTCAGCACTCCCAATCTTGGTTCTGAATGTATCTCAAAGTACGCGGTTCGTCTTCTCTCCGACAGGGCTGAGGTTCAGGAGGGTGGGCCTAACTTCTGTGTCCCTTCGTCTCTCCAAACCAGCAATATAGCAGTTCAGTACCTGCCACAATCCGGAAGCTGTCTGGTGTGCCCCTGAGTGTTTATAATCATCAGCAAATGGAAGTTTCATATCGTCCTCCATCTGCTGTTCATATAAAAGATGGACTGATTGCCAGGCTGGGATTTATAACCACCTTATGCTTTCCCTACGTCCGCCTCGCATGTGATATCAGCTCACCAGAAAGGAATTTTCCACCTTCGCGAAGGGCCAACAGCAAACTATGTCCATACCATTTTATCACAATCAAGGCACTGGGATTCAAGGAGCACAACTCTGGATTCACTCGTTGAGGAACTGCACATAGTTCCGGCCAGTCGCGCCGAGTGAACTGCAGTTTCACTATTCAGAAGTTCACGGTTGATGACCACGAGATCGTTGCACCAAATGGGCTAAACGGTCATGCAGTCGTTTTAACTGACTCTATATTCAGCACGAGCTCTGTCTATTTTGCGACTGGCGACCACACAGGCTTTTGAAAAAACGCTGAGGATAAAACTGCGTGACTTCTTGGAATCGCAAACCTGTCGAAATTTTACACTGTTTCCATCTTCTGATAGACTGTGCACTGTGCTTACTAAAGTTTTACCTGAAGCCGTTGTTTGATCCGCACCGTTGGCAATCATCTAACGAAAGAGACCTACGGGCCAACTACGCAATCGCATTTTTAAGTCCACTTTAAAGAAACGATTCGCCTTTAATGACTATCAGTTGTTTGTGTATGATAATTACTAGTCTTCAGTGTATTGAGGACAGTTTTGATGGTCTGGACGGACCAGCTTCCAAGACTTTGTGTTAAGCATCCGAGCTGCTTCTTCACACCCCCAGCCTACGTATTACTCAATCTGTACTCAGCAGGCGAAAACGCCCAAGCATTAACTCTGTTTTTAAGAGAGGAGGACAAAACTGTCTAAGTGTCTTTCAGTCGTCTTATTACCGACCATCTTGAAAATGTTGAGGGCGCTCATAAACAACTGTTTCCAGGCACCTATTAAAGCCTCGTAACCAACGTGCAGCGAGATTTCAATACAAGTCAGTACGGTTCCGAGTTGCAACCTGACCAAGGAATGCCTAAATAATCAAGCTCTTGAGTTCACCGTGCTCTACTAAGTGACGATGATGGTGTTTGATTTCACCGTTGTGGGAATTCACGGAGGTGAGACAAGTGACTTGAAAAGTGACTTAGACTACTATGGCAGTTTCAGTTGGTGCAACAAATCATTGTCAATGTTGTTGTCTTACTGACCACACTCACATACTGGATTTCCACTGTTAGACAGGTGAGAATGATGATTGGATGTCTGACAAGAAGAGTCTGAAATGAATTAAGATGCCATATAAACAATACCAACAGCAGAAGAACCAGCCTATTGGTGTGCGTAAGAGAGTAGACAGAAAGATAATGTAATACATCGCATTGTCCTGGGACCACCGTAAAACTAACAACTAGGTTGATTTTAATCCACAAACTATGACGGTTTCCACCACCTTTAAAGACAAGTTATTGCAGACATTTTTCATTCCGTTTGAGAAGAAGTGAGCTTCTGCGTTAGTGCGAGCTCTGCATGTCTCTTGTTTCGGTGTTGCTCGCAGGACACGAAATTTACGCAGTTGTCAACGGAAGTCTCTCTGCGTTGGGAAACCACTTCGGAATATTGAATGCTGCAATTAAGTATTTCATTTGTCTTCCTTCCAGGGGAAAACGGATTAGAATCATTGGTCCGTCTTCGTAGTCCGAAACCTCAATATTCCGGAGAAATCTGAAGGAGGAAAGTTGTGCTTTTTTGAGCATTCAGATACTTTCTATGAGAAGCTAGAAATATCCTTGCATTCAATTTTCCAAATGAAGTGCAAACTCCTTGTAGTGTGGTATCAAGTGATCTGGCTTCCCAGATGTGTGATCTATTTAGCTTATATGAAGCCCTATTTGTCTTCGGTGCTGCCAAAATTCTTAAGGGCTGACTGAACTGTAATTTGAGACTTCTTAGCTATTCCCACCTTTGTGGATTGAAATGATTGCCTTTATCCACTATGTCGAAACTCCCAAGTAGCTGATCAGCCAGCAAATTAATCCAAGTCCTCAGAGTTACTAGGTGAATGTCGTTCAGTCTAGCTGCCCTGTGAGTGTGCATCCCTTCCGATGTGCTGACGACACTGTTCGTCCGTGGCAAAATGGACAGTATTTCGACAATACCCGTCCAACACTGTCCCTCGCGTGCGTCCTAATCTACAACTGTGATAACAAAACGCATAGTTGAGCTTTCTTGGATGTGCTGATCACCCGGCGTGGAGATGGGACATCACAGCGATCAGTGCACCGCAAAGCAACATTGGACGGACAGTATTTTCGGTTCTCCAGCTTTGTCTCGATAGCATACAAACGGGGCTTGGTCAAAACATTATTTCGTAGTACCAGGCGTCGTTGCACTCCTGTAGACGGAAGAAGAGGTAATAAGAAGAACGTCGGTGATGAACGGATATCCGGGAAAGTTCAGTGACACCCATAGCAGGGTGAGAAAATGCAATGATCCGGCCCAAACAGCTCAAACAAAATATATTTCTATTTTTTGCAACCTAAGATCATTTGGCAAACGACATCAGGTACAGATCGAATCCTGCCGTATCTCGTACGTACGCGGCTTCCCAATTTCGCCTGGTTCAAACTACCAAAGCACCCGTTTTACACAATCACAAACCCAATTTTTGTGACTATTCTATCTTTCACGTTGTCTGGCAATTCACTTGGGCACTAGCTCTTCCTATGCCATATAGTGATTTTGTTAGAAGGTCTCTATCCCTCTGCACATTTGGGGATTTTTAAACATATATGTGGAGTCTCTGCAGAATTTCTGTGTTTGGCCCCCAAGCATTCCATTTATACTTCCCAAGGTCGCATTTTTTCATCCTTCTTGGAAATGTGGTTTGTGTTGGTGGTTTTACCTGGAACTTCGAGGGAAACGACCTGTTTGGTTCAGGTGTCCTGGTCCGTGCGACACCGGATTTTTTCGAAGATTGTGGTGCACATACAAGTATGATTTAGCATCCAAGGCCTGCGCTTCTACGTGTGTCTTCGGTTTCCTTGTTAAGACAAATTGCTTCCCCTAGTAATATCTTGTGCTTTCAGTGTAAAAATATATCAAATCCAAATTTAACAGATGAGCGCCCTATAAATCTTCGTGGGATGTGCTGTTAATTAACTACGTTTGCGATTGGGCGAAGTATTACAGATGTTACATGTGATCCTTTCCCCCGCTGCCTCAAGGAGATGATCGTTACCACCACGAAAGAGGCCAGTGGTTCAAATCAACGTGTAAGTGACTTCAATCACCATAGTGGGCTTCTGAAGTGATGATCTGGTGTGCATGATCACTGTGGGTAATAAGCGGACTAAACAGAAACCGTTACAAAAATTTTGTTAATAGTGTTATGTTACTAAAATTTCTGTATGGAAGTCCGTGAGTCACAAGTGCGGTCGAATCGAAACCGATTACACAAAGCAGCTTCCTCAATGCAGTTAGAACACGGGTATCACAAAGATTTGTTCCTACTCTTAATTCAATCACCCAGAGAAAATTTACTATACAGGTTCCAGACTGCTGACGTCCCTGTGTAATATTTTGACGAGTTACAATGAAGCGGCCTCAGGAGATGAACAATCAAACCATAAGCGAAAAGTTATTCATTGTTCCGTGTACCGACATTCTGCCTGTAGCCAGAGGTCATCGCAAAAAACAGTTGACCAAAATAGTTGTATTGATGTCGACCATGGAAATCGGGCCGTTTTAATCAGCGAACCCTTCCACTGTGAAACATAGTTCCTTTCGGAAGTGCGGGTGCTGCTTTCTATCACTTATCGTCAAACATTGTGTGTAAGCCGTGCATAGCTTCAGAGAGGATAACCAAAGGCTAATTGCTCGGCAGCTTCATTTTCAATATCTATTATTGGTTATTTCAATTTTACTAGCTTCCAATTATTACGCTTTTGTGACAATCTCAAATTGAGGATGCAAGTTAAGCTAGTCGTGAAATTTTGTTTTGCTTATTGCCGTTAAAAGTTTAATTAATAGCTGTCATGTAAGCCAGCTGTACTGAAAGACTGCCGAGTGCTAAGTTATGCATATCCACAAATCATTGAATGCCACATGTTACCAGGATCTTCTCTGAATTATTTTCGTCTGAAACAACACAGGAACCTTTTAGCTTTTACACTCATTTGACCTCTCCGTACGATGAAGCCAATATAAAATAAGCTGAAACTAATTTAGAACCATTCAAACGAATGTTCAACCAGTTCGAACCTCGTGCTTTTCAGTTTCTTCATAGTAGATTCATCCGACTACAACTTGGAAATGGAGCCGCAAACCAACCAGCCTCTCTATAAAAAGAATAGCTACCATCAAATGTTGCAAATCGCGCTACTGAGGGGTCTGTAAACTAAGCCATTATGGAAGCAGACTCAATTCGCCGAACATTTACATTTAAGAATATCATCTACTTCTAGACTTGATGCTGGTCTCTGATCGTGAGATCTATTCGCCCTTGTCAACTAAGGTTCACTGATGGGAATTATACACCTTTGGGAAGTCACCCAATTAAACTTGATGTTCAAACAAACACACTTGAACGCAGGTACAGTTTTTCCAACTGCATTTTCGGAATGCTTGAGGTATTCTTCTTGACCATTCATTCTTCACAAATTCTGTTTCAGCTTTCAAGGCTTGTCTTTTCCGTCAATTATTATTGCAGTTCGGATGGTGCGCTTTTATCGCCGTCCGGGGAAATTGCGATTCTGCACACCGGAATAAATGATTCTGGCGAGTACTCACCTTTTGCTTCAGTCATCGCTCCGATACTTGGTTGACCCAGTGATGTCATCTCTCTCGGTGGTGGAACGTTTTACTGTTCAAAACTATGCTACGGCTAAACTACATTAAACACCTCCTTGAACCATGAACTTCAACATCATTTCGAACAATCAGAAAACCATATCTATGTTATATTGTTACCGGGAACAGCACACCCTTGTTATAAAAAGGACAATTGTATTTCTTCATAATAAAAACTCACCCCTCAGTCAATAGTCACTTTCACATTCCAGACGATCGATTGTTAACATGAAAACGCAGAATGAAAGATTGAGTAAAGTTAATTCAGTAACTTATATCGTGTACAAACAAATTGTTTTACTCGCGACTTTCTTAGAAGAAACGTGATGTCATCACTGATTTTTGTGGCAACTAACGATGATTGGCACAATGTGGTTTGATCTGTTTTGTTGCAGATGACTGGTCTATTCAAGCTATTTTACGGCACTAAGCAAATGTGTCTATAGCTCCTGACTCGCGTCTGACACACAGCCAAGGAGTACAGTAGATGCAGAAGTCATGCAATCGTTTGACAGATCGCAAAACTAATGAAATACGGAAACTCAGATTTGGAGTATGCTTGCCGCTAAACGTCTATCGTCTAGGATCTCGGCTATTCACAAAACACTCAACCGCGTATTTTAAGTACCTACAAACTGGTACGCTGACAGTACAGAACAGGTATCTCGCATGCGTTTAAGCCGACTGCCTCTCTCACACTTGTCCCAAAACTACATTCTATCTTTGGCTTAGGTGTGTTCATTGTCACCGTCTTAATCGACAGGGGTCATTACCATGCTTCAGTTATATGTCCCTCGTACAATGCACATTCATCTGAAGTAAGCAACTGTGGGAGGTAGCCAGTGTTAACTGGGAGTGTTGCAGCAACGTAATAAGAATTACACTGCATAAACATCAATGGCTACGTTGCGTTAAAATGACGTGAAAGACGGTGTTTGTGGGCACAGTTGAAAAGAAGTCTATGCCAAACTATTGGAAAATATCACAAATTTTCGGCTAAGAGATAACCCACAAACAAGCAACACATACTATTAAATGGAGACATATAAACTGACCCAGGAACAACACCGGATGCGGTACCCAAAGGATACCTGACAGAAGATACTGAAAAACAATACATTTGTATTCTTTCAGATGGCAGAAGGCAGTTTTGAGTTGTACACTATAGAAGATCCTACAGATTTTGTGTGCAAAGAGGTGGTCACACATGTTTTTTCTGACTGAAGAACAAAGTACATCATCGGTGTTCATCAGTATCAAGACAAAGATGTCTTACAAAAGAGCATGCGGTTCAAGCGATATGGAGTAGGATCACCCCTGTTTAATCATGGCTATTGCATTCATCCAAACCTTCGAAGGGGCAGTCACTTCACAATGATGTATGATATCTTCAGGACAATTCAGAACTTTCCACTATTCCAATCAGATAAGCATTCTTAATCGTTGGATCGTTGGTTGAGAACAACAAAACAAATGTTACACCCTGCAGGATTATTAAGCAACCGGCGCATTACTTTGAAAGTTGTGCCACCGAATTTTTTGATATAATACTTTGTGGGATTGATGATACTCGAATTTAGCGCACCCGTTGACAGGGTGATGAAGAGATAAGTTGGATGAAGTGAAAACTACGAAGAGATGTGAATTGTGTTCAACTTTCTTTCCAGATAAATTCGAAGGTTTCGTCCAAACGTTTCAAAAAATACTTATCGTGCGATAAGACCATATGAGATTTTCAAATTACGAGCAGTTCTTGTACAGCTTACCTGAGGTCTACCTTTAGTACACCCTTTAGTCTCAGTTAACTGGCCCTGTTTTGGTGTTTCGGATGTTGGAAGTACGTTTTCATTGCCGTTTTTAATCGTTCAGAAGAAATTAGCAACAATTCATTAGATTTGACTGCCTGCCAATATTGATTAAGTGAAGAAGCCCCCCTCAGAACGTTTTCTAGATAGTTAAGACACTTTGAACACTTAATTTTTCCTCAACAAGGAATTTTCAGCTTACAACGAAATCCTAAATATGTGTCCACACAGAATGTTTACAATCCAATTACGATATTCTGACTACTTCAAAGCTCCCTGAGAGGTACTCGATGTTAGACACGGAGAACCAAACAAACTGGAACAGAAATTCCCAAATGACTGAAAAGATGATTATCGACACACTCTACATTCTTTGAAAATGGCCGTAGGGCAAATGAGCCAGCTGAGTCATCGGTGGGATTGTGAGTCATCATCGCTTATGGACCAAACAAACGAACAAGTTAAAATGGACCAGTGGTGAAAATGAATTAGGTAATTTTCACATAGTTAAGAAAGTAACTGTTTAAAGCAAGCAATGCTTTCAGTACACATTAACACCTAACGTGAGTCATTTCA
Organism: Paragonimus westermani; assembly: GCA_008508345.1. Classification (NCBI taxonomy): domain Eukaryota; kingdom Metazoa; phylum Platyhelminthes; class Trematoda; order Plagiorchiida; family Troglotrematidae; genus Paragonimus; species Paragonimus westermani. Next base: position 89,493 of record QNGE01000309.1, read on the forward strand.
CTACCTTGCTTCTTTCAGTGTGCAAAGTTTTCGTATAACAAGAGACCATTTGTAAAATTAAGACTCTATGAAGTAAATAAGCAGTCCACTACTACAGTCAACGAACAGTGAGTTGTATTTGTTCAAGTAGAGTTAAGTTGCAGGACAAAATATCAATCTCCAAGTTTCTTATGGCAGCCACAATGTCTCTTACTAACGACCGACAGTTTTGACAGCTATTTACTGAAGTTCTTCGAGTAGCACAGTTAATGTATGGCATACATTCAATCACAGTAAAAAGTTCGTAATCGGCAAGAACTTGTACCACAAAATTTTTACTTCACATAATTAAGGACAGAAGAAATATTTACTGTGAAGTTAGACATAACAGCCTACCCAACTTTCAGTGAATGGTTGTATACATTATACTTTTCTTGATCAACATAGTAAAAATCTGGCAATGCAAAGATTTTTGATATAACTTTAACATGGTTTCAAGTTAAGTTGTCCTGTGTCGAGTACAATTTGTAAGAAAGCTTAAAACAATCGCTTATAAAACAAGTTTGACCTAAGGATTTTCACTCGAGTGTGGTTTTCTGGTGGGACAACCTGGAATAAACCACCTGACTTGTGTTTCTCTCGCGCTACGCGTCATTTTTTTTATGTGTGCTCTACATTTTTGAACACTGTGAATGTTGTGGTCTTCAACATTCTACTGCCATGCAGTCCACAATAAAATTGGGTAACTACCTTTTCTAGTGAATCAAAATATGCTTAAAATGTTCTAATATTTTTAAAAGACGGTTTTCGGTCACTGTCCTTTTGATTATAAATCATTTTTTCAGTGCAAACTGGACATTATGAATATCGTTTATCATACGTCCAAGTTGTTTGCACCCAAATGCTCCTGACACTTGTCTGTATGAAACCGCAATGTTGGCCAGATATTATCAGTTGTTTATTATCTACGTCATTTGTGAGCTGCCATGAGGACAACTCAAGTAACACGCGCATTGATAAGTGAAACTAGCATTCCGTTGGTTTGAAGCAAGAGTCGTTCACTCATCCCAGCCATTTGCCTTTCAGGTAGGCAAACAGTTTGGTTAGACCATGTATCGAGTGATCTGCGTATGAAATATGTTCCGTAAGTCAAAAGGTGTTAGTCAACACGTGAAGAAATTGCGTCTCGTGATCCCCAAAGTTAGAAGGACATTAGGCCACTAGAGTTAGTTGACAGTTGATCAATCAGTACTTTGTGGTTGCAACTGAAGGCTTACTATTCCAGGCAATTCACGCGTTGTTTTAACATGTCTATTCTGTACTAGCTATTGGCACCTGGTAGGCACAACTCTCACCTAAGTGGCCGACTTTGACACGGTCGACAGAGGTACTCCCAACGAAATGTATCCCAATGAAGTATCGTTTGCTATGCGCGCGAGAATCAGACGTGTTTCTCATACGGCGGCGAGCCAACTTACTGGTGGTCTGAGAATGATTAGTTCATGTCTGAGAGTCGAGTCTGAGTCGTCGAAATTAACCGCTAGACAGAAGACCACCACGAATTGGAGTTGGAAACCAAGGATGCATGTGAACACTTGTGTCCAACTAGCAATTCATTCCTTTTAAACTTAACTCTCACCTCCAATCACAGTCGTTGCATTCATCTAAGTATCTCGGCCTGCCCACTTCGTAAGTAAGCACGAAACTCGAGTGCTCCTCTTATTAGAGTTCATCAGTAGCTTACATCCTTGTCCGAGCCGGAATTTGCACTTCGACTCTCGTGTTTGTGAGACTAGCGTGTTACTCGTAACAATAATAACCTTACACCAGATGTGTCCGATCGCGGGGTTATCGATTTGAGCTTACAGAACAGTTACCGTGTTTGCAATCGATACGATCAGGGAATCTGAACACTACTCGCGCAAGGTTGTGATTGAGTGTTTATATACGACTGGTCGTCCACGCCTAGCGTGAGGTTATTGGTGTACCGAGTAACACGCTAGTCACTCAAGCACGAGGGTCGAAGTGCAAATTCCGGTTCGGACAATGATGCGCACTATTGATGAACTCTAATGAGAGGGAAATACGAGATTAGTGACTCCTTACGAAGTGGGCTGACCGAAAGACTCATCCGGATTTAAGGACGGTGATCAAATATGAGTGTTGTTCAAGCTGAAATAGTCTGAATTTCAAACTCATTTCAGACTAGTTTTTAAATGCTTAGAACATTGTCACCCTCTAATTGACCCAGTGACATTCTGCTAAACCTCGTTGTATCGTTTTCATACTATTCTGACCTTACTGCACCCATACAATTGTATTCATTTGATGACGAACTGTCGAAATAAAATCGTTTGTCACGATTTGCTATGAATCGATGGAAATGTTCTCAGGTAAGGCCATTTCCTTAAACCTAACCTCTAAGCCAGGGCTTTTCTTATGAGTGTATGGCACTCGAACATCCGTGTCAGTCACCGATATGGTGCTGTTGTTGATGATTGTGCAGGTCTACGATGTATGAGAGACTGTCCGTCTCTGACCAGATGTGAAATGACTTGTTTACTGTCGTCGACTCGGTGCACCTTTATACTTGTGTACTAACACATTGTACGTTGGTCCACTATGAATATTGCGGCGTGTTCCTCATGTTTGTTTTTCGATAATGGTGGGTTAACTGACAATTGCTGAATGCCGTTCATTCATGCAGTCACTGATACACAGACCGACAAAGGTTACACGGTTAGGGAGTCCGATCGAATATCGATAAATAGGTAAACCAGGTGTTTGGAACGCAAACCACTTGTTTGTATCCAGAACAGTCGCACTGAAACGTATAGCACATTATGAAGTTACGAGGAACCACGTTCAAATGGCTTGCAGCGAACCCTGACGTGACCATGTAAACCAAGGCTTTGGTCGTTCATTCCTAGTGTGAGGTTATTGTTGTAGCGTGCAACACACTAGTACCACAAACATGAGGTCAGAGTGCAAATTTTTGTCCAGACGAAGGTATGCAATACTAATGAGCCATATTAAGTGCAAAACTCGAGTATAATACTCTCTTTCGAAGTGGGCTGGCCGAAATACTTAGTTGAATGCAAGGATGGCGCTCGAATGTTGGTGGTGTTCAATTTAAAATAATCGGAATCCACAATATTCAACGCAAACTTTGTTTTTCATGCACAACTGCGTCTGTCATTCTGCGCACTGTGAGCACAGAAACATGAGCTACTGGAAAATCCCTGAAGATCGATCACTCCACTAACACTGTTGTGGTATACTGGGTCTGTCGGGCATGAATCTTTGTGACCTGTGAGACGTGTTTGTGATTATTCACGTTCACCGTTCGTTTTTCAGCAGTTAACGGGAAGTAACACAGACTAAAAACCCTGATCGTGGCTTAAACGATCACCGTTGATAAAGCACTTCCAGGAACAACAGCCAAAACATTACCAACTGTAGCCTTCGACTGAATGTTTCCACACGATTGTTTCTACGCCTTACCTATGGAAAAGTCATTAATGCTGTGTCAAGGCAGCGAGAAAACAACTATCGCAAGGTGTTAACATTTCAATATACTGTCATCAGTCGCCGACGTAAAGCCAGCAAATTTGATCCTAGCAAGAACAATTGAGCGTACTTTTGAATGTGCTTTAAATTCAATTCATTACTCAAAGCTCATTGTATCATGTGAGAGGGAGGTTAACAACTGCTTGCTGTTCTCAAGCATTTTTACCAAAAGACTTCGGGAACAACTGCTCGAAGAAAACAAAAATGAAAAGGACAATATATGCCATTCTCAAATTTCGCATCTACTGCTTATAAACAAAAGTTGGTGAAAAGGTTATTTCACATAGCCAGAATGATGTGCATTGCAGATCGACTGGGGGAAGAGGAGGTGTTTATAAGAAAAGGTTGGTGGATAACGGTTATCCAAGACACCTCGTGAACATCCACAACAAGAAGAACAAACTAAAGGTGGCGAACTTGCAGCGCAAGTAAATATAATGTATTCCTGCCAATCCAATCTACTGGTGACGACCTGATCTACAACAGTTGATGGTGGCTTTGTATCGCACCTACTTAGCTGCCCAACTGTGAGTTCGGTTAAACACGAGGAGTTTCGCTCTCTGTAGCGGTGATATGGACAGAAGGCGCTGAGGCAACCAGTCTGCTTGTCTTGGAATCGATTGTGTTGATAGTGCACGAAAAGTCAATACTGTGCGGTTAGTTCGTTTAATTGCTGTTGGTCTTACGTTGGCTGCTGATGACAGCAAAATCACAATGTTAACATCTCGCGGAGTACATTTTCTCTCTGTTTTGACTAAGTGGGTAGGGAGACCTCAGTGTTTTCAATTAACATCGTGATTGTGACTACAGCCTCAGATGCACAATTTGTTAACACTATCATTCAAGGTGTCGAAATCCAGTGCATCCATTGGAAGTCTACAACAACCAATATGCTGATCTCAAATATGAGCGTTCGATTTGAAGTAAATACAGTCGTCGTTTGTTCGTTAGTACTGTTATTGCCTCGGTTCACAAACAACTCACCACGCCAAGATAAAACGGAATATTTCACCAGTGAAATGTTGTTCTCCCCAGCGGCAATTATTCGTTTGATTCATAACCAACGTTCACGTACTCAAGTGAAGGCGAGTTGTGTACATAAATTGAGTGTTCATTTTATAGCGCTTTAGTTTCTACAAAGTGAGCCAACAGAATTAACCGTTGATAACAAACTCCAGCGCACGTGTATATAGTCGTCTGAACTTTCACAGATGTAGTCGGTAGCGGTTGTATGGTTCTCTTATCCGCCGAAAAAATACCATACAGTTTGCGCCATCTCTGACGCTTTGGCGATCAGTACCGAAATGACAACGTTGTTGACGACTCAGCTCTATGTGAAAAGTCAAAGGAAGTGACACTCCATTTTATGAGTGAATACGAAGAAATGGTTATTACTGCAATATATACGTATATACATATGTGTATACATGCGAATACAAGCGTAGAGCTGTAATGACAGTCTGTTGAGCGAAAATTTGTTAGAAACGCTTCGTGCTGGTTTGCAAGAACGTTTGAGGGCAATCCAATATCCATTCTGCTTCTTTTAGTTTTCGTAACTGCAACCTTTCCGAATGACCATGAGCAATTCCGAAGAGCTAGTTTGAATAAGAACTGAGTTACGTGTGTGAACTGCATTGGTGATAAAAAGAATGTTGCTTATCAAAATGTTTTTCTTTCTCCCAGACTGGTCGGTAACTCTGATGCTGAGAAGTTAAGTGAGTGCAGTAGTTCAATACAGTTCACTTTACAGAGGCATTGATGCAATAAGTACCAGTCCAAGAAGTTAACCAAAATACGTGACAGCTGTTTGGTTCTCCTTATGTAAACTTGGCTTCTGAAAGAATAGTTTACACTACACCATCAGTATGCTATAATAGCAACACATTTTCTTAATCACAACCTGACATGCACATCTTCGGGATGTAACCGAACAGTAATTCCGTTTAATTTTTTGTTCTACCAATATCTGATCTGAGACAATAGCTTCACGATGTTTCGGAACAATCTGAAATATGTATACCGTTTACGATCACACTTTTGTGGAAGCTTCAATCCTCGACTCTGGCGAAATAATGACATTAGCGAATGTGATGGTATTCGAGTTGTGATAAGTGAAAATGACGAGTTGCAAACAACCGGAATATTTTTAATAGTACTCTGAAGTTATGCGAGTGACAACGTTTGTATAAATTGGAGATCATTCACGACCAATTTTAGCTCTTGCATTCCCGTGGACTTTTCAGCCAGCCCTTCTCGAAAGATGCACTAAGCACTAGATTCCCTCTTGTCATAGCTCACCAGTAGTGCGTATTTTTTCCACCGCCTGGACTATAACTTCGGCCACGCATACGTGAGACAAAAGTACTAATCATAACGCAGATGAGATCATTAGGCACGATTGATTGCGAGTAATAGTCAGATGTCACGTAAGTCAAGTTTGTCATTATGTTGCAAACTAAGTATGGTGTGAGTCGGCATAATGTCGCAATTCCATGACTTAATGGACATTAACTAGTCAAAGTTTCGTTATTGAGAACCTTTTGTCTCTGGAGGGTGACACCATTAGTGAAGCTCGCTTGCGTTCATGTCACTCTACGTACATGTTTGTGCGAATCAGGCAAATGACTAATAGTCAACAGCGGTCAACTAACAGAAGTTGATACAGAAGTGTGCTGAGACCAGTAAACGATGAGTAAATCCCCTAATTTTGGACAATGACCATCATCGCGCAGTCACTACTAGAACAATTTTGTTAGTCCATGGTTTGTTGGCTGATGAGTTCGAATCTAGCAGGTTGGGTATAATTTACCTAGATATACCCACTGTCGAATTAGACCAACCAGTATTATTTGATAGACATTAGGCAAAATTTTGGTTGATACTAGCGAATTCAAACCAGAATGGCCGCCCGCCTTATCTCTGTCAAGCATACGAATAGGGGATATGGACAGTCGCGAGCTGCGCAACCCCAAATAATCTAATCAAGTCAAAAAGTCAAGTTATACTCTGCTGCCAACTTGTTCATCATTGTGAAGAATGTTGTACTTATATATATAGCAGTAGATTTGGTGGAAATTTGAAGGTGTAACTTACTGGATATGGAATGTTTTGCAATAAATCAAACATGTAAATGCAACCTAATGAGGTGTCCGGAGATTGTTTCAGTTTTGCTCAACTTTGTTTACTGTACAATATACAGAATGCGCACGGTATCACTAACTGAAAACTTTCATGGTGTCACTAGTTATGACGGCAGTGAACTTTACTTACGTAATCGAGTTTAAAGTGATATTATCCAGTTTAAGTGGTTTTCTCTCGGATAAATTAGCTTCCCTATTCTCCACTGAATAGGTAACAAACACTTCACCGCTCTCCTCAAACAACAAAAACAACGACCGAGTCTAAATGCAAAACGCAATACAAAAATGACAGTTTGTTGTGAACAAGTTAGCTGTCTTTTACTTTCACAATTAAGATCATTTCATCTACCCAATTGGTTTGTTAATTTCACGTGAGATTGGCAAACATTTCTTAATCGGACAATCGGAGGAAGCTTGGAGAACAATGAAGAGAGAAGTGTTTGTTTGTTCTTACTTCGTAAACAAATGAAATCATGCCTACTGCAGTTACCAACTAATTATACTCTGGTTGTTTTGATTACGTTTTTCCGGCGAAGTCAGTAACCTTAGTCACTGATTTTCATCCATTATGGTGTATAGTAAGTGTCTACGAGGTGGATGGCCTTAATTTGGAAACGGTAATGTGTAAACCTTTTAAGATAACTGATCTTAGACATATACAATGAACGCAGTGCAGAACAAGCGATATTTTTACACTTCGCTACCTGTGCTCACGGTTGTCAACATGGCGTCATATACATGAAAAAGAGCCCAAATCACAACGGTATCTCAAGCGTATTTGTGGGAAACCCTTTTGAAAAACACCGACTGGTTCACATACTCCGCTGACAATTGAAGCACGGTCAGACTTGGTCGTAACATACGTTGATCCCTTTCTGATTGTTTTTCTGATGTTCAAAACATTATCGAAATAAAATATCCATTTAACAGCATGCACTGGATTGTGAAATTAGTCTGTACTTCAGGACAGTAATTGGACTGCAGCTTATCCAGGTTTGTAGGCTACGAAATGCAAGTGAGTCACGGCGAACTTACCACACATCAGCAAATACTGCACATAAAATTGTTGCGCTGCTTTGTGTTGACCGGTAATATATGAATGAAGATTTCATGAAATCTAAGATAGCTACACGTTTTAACCAAAACTGAGATCATCATTGTTAGCAAAAACGAGTCGGACGATTTTGATTTCCTTCTTGAACAATTATGGTTTATTCTGCTCAAGCAGCCTACAACGGTATGCGCACTGTCAGGCTGGGATTACTCGGAAGATAGTCGCTTAAGCCGATTGTTTTTCACTCCTAACCAGAGGAGTTCCAATAACAAAAAATGCTATTCAGTTTCAAGTTCAAGCAAATTCCCTCTCTTTTTAAGTTGTTTTTTCTGGAATAACAACTGTCGGCACCAAAATTTGTACAAAAATCCTAGTTGTTGCCCACAGTCCACTTTGTTGCAAGTTTTTACTGAATCGATAGAAAAGCATTAACAAAAGTAATGGAGGTACTCATAAAATTCACGTCAATACTCTTAATTTCGAACATGAGGTATACATACAAATTGCACTATTTACGGTTATTTGATTAGCGGTGAGCGGCTGTTAGATGATTTCCAAATTTTTAGTCGTTTTATTTTCTTGGGGTGTTGTTCGTTAGTGAATGGGTCTCGTGTGGTATGTATGTCCCATGTGATCGTAATGAACCTCCTTCAAAACGACAGCTCAACGACTTGTGTCAACAGTGGTTGTTTGTTTACACAAGGAAAAAATGTTCCAAACTTTTAAATGTCCATTTTCATCTCTCCCTGGCTATATCTTGATTACGGAATCATTATACTTTTAAGACTTCCTGTGTACAATGAATAATTGATCGTTCCCGATCATAGCCCTTTATCCCTCGTCGCAATAACCCGAGTGACCAACAAATAAACGCACTAAGCACAACGGACCAAAAAAGAATTTGATCAAAACTCTTCTGAGAAAGCACATTTTGCGAAATTACCCATAAAATATACACAGGTAGGGAAGTGACGAAGATCGTAGCATATAAGGACTTTATAAACCGAACTCTAAAAATGAGTGCGAGTAACCGACTTGTTGCTTTCATGGTGGACGTCTACGTGAAAAGTTATTATAGACTAGGCTGATATTGTTGAATAACTTATATCGTCCTGAGATGCTGTAGAACTTTCGTACGCCGAAGAAAACGTTTACAGGAAAACATGATTGAAGACTATGAAATGATCGCTACTCCGTACTTTCATTAATTCACAGATTTACGTTACCTATCACTTTGACAATGATACGGAAATGACGAGGCAAAGTGCTCACTGGATTTTTACGCTTGTATCAAACATTCCAAGTGTGATACCACCGATATCTCTATTGCGATGTTCCACAATAGTACACGGAACTTACCGTAAGAAAACCTGTTAGCAGCCACGTCTTCGGATATTCTAATTTCCCTAAACATTCTAATTTCTGTATGCTTAGAACAAACCAGTTTCCGGTTAAGTATGCGCCATAAATTCCCACCACCTAAAAATCACTCATAGTTCAGTGAATTTCTCGCAGGAACTAATTTTCAACAATTTCCGATACATGCCACACGCAATGTAGCTAACAAACATCATGTTGTATTGTCTGATTTCGAATACTTTGTGGTTCTGGACCCAAATCTGCTTAAAGCTTCAAGAACTTCTCACTCTTCATTAGTTGGTTGAGAGCTGGTTGCACAAAAGCGATTCCTCCACAAACAACACATACATGTGCATTCCGTGGACAACGCCGTCCACCAAAAACAACAGCACCGCTGCAACCATCCTGCGATTTTCATGACAGTACGCAGACATATCACGTTGACAGTATTATGCTAACTGAAATAGATGATCGTCGTTTGATGAGATGTGTAACGTTACATTGGTAAGCAGCTAGCGCATGCTGCAGCTCATTGCGTTGGTCAGCTATAACGTTTATTTTTGTCTCCCTGACAATCATCTTGTTGAATAGGTTGTGGCATGACACTTGTGTGTGACAGTGATTGTTTGCTACCTGGTTCTGTAATGACTAGAAAGTTACGCAGTTTTGCGTCGGTTGGCATTGTTGTTATGGTCGTGCTAAGCGTCGGCCATTCTTAAGAGTAACCAAGCATCCTGTTTATCAACAAGAGAGCATCTGTGGTCACTCTTTGTATCCTTTCGCCCATGTTCCGGGATCACCAACACTCGAAATTATAACCAGCGTGTTTACTGGGAAGTATAAAAACAGATCGGGTTTTTTTGAATTTCTGAGTAGATTAATTAACCAAGATCTGGGCATTAATATTGTAACCTGAATTGCACGCTACGACCTCCTACGAAGGTGTTGGCAACTTGCAATAAACAGTGTGACTTCCCGTGAGCCTTGGTAACTTCTCACAAATATGGTACTCTGCCCTCTTCCTTGGAGTGAATCTCAAAAACGCATGACATCTGTACCATGTCTCAGGACTATGGTATTGACTGTCTGTAAAGTTATACTTCTGTCGGGTCGAAATAGACGTGGACAAAATGTGACTTAATGAGTGAACTGCGTGTGTATTGTTATCAATATTGGTGGACGGCGATGTCCACGGAATGCACATGTGTGTTGTTTGTGGAGGAATCGCTTTTGTGCAACCAGCTCTTAACCAACTAATGAAGAGTGAGAAGTTCTTGAACCTTTTAGCAGATTTGGGTTCAGAACCACGAAGTACTGAAAATCAGACAACACAACATGATGTTTTTTAGCTACATTGCATGTGGCATATATCGAAAATTGTTGAAAATTAGTTCCTGCGAGAAATTCACTGAACTATGAGTGGGCCTTTGTCCTACTTGCATGCTACCAACCTCAGAAATATCATCACAGAATTTGTCTTCAGCTGATATTAAGCCTGTAAAAACCATACAAACTGCCCTGTATCCACTAGTTGATCATTCACAAAATGGTGACTTTACAAAGCTGCCTATCAGTCCTGCGTCTCTAGTGACTTGTTGTTTGTGATCTAACCACACTTCGGTTCCGCCAAACTACTAAATGTTTGAATCAAGAAGCAAATTTATTTTTCGAAGCTCAAGTGTACGCCATAAATACAAAAATTACCTAATACACTTTCGGCTGCACAGTGTCCGCCGTAAGGAAATATCGCTAATGAGTAGTCTGACCAATTTGATGTATGACATGAGACCCAACTGTGGCAGGTCAGGGCCTCGGCTGGATTCGAACCAACGACACTTGTGTCTTATCTGTATCATCACATCTGCCAAACCGCTAATTAATAATGCACTTTCTTTGCTCAGCAACAGCGCTGTTGGATTTCAGCGTGAATTTCTCAAAAATCTTGCTAAGGCAGTCGATCCCACGGATGATTTGGTGAATTCCATATAAGACAGTGAGGCGGGTGGTTAATCGAGTCCGACTCTAAATTTTTCGAGCTCCTGGCATGGCTTCATAGCTCAGCTGGTAGTGTGCTTGCCGTCTGTAGGCATGCTGCTTCTGTCGCTGGTTCGACTCCAGCCGAAGCCCCGACTATCCAAAGTTGGATTTTATGTAGAAAATATATGTGTAAATACAGTTGGCTGTTATTGGTCTCTAGTGATTTGAGCTTTCTAGGAGTTGCAAATACCGAGTGAAGGTTAAAACTTTTCAAAATGTGTAGGGTTCTCGCTGTTGTCTTCTTGTCGGTTTTTTTAAAACTTAGTCACGGTCATTCATTGTTTTTGTATATTCTAACTTACGTGTTTCACATCCATCCCAAGACTAATTTTTCTAGTCGTATGGGTCGGTTTCACGTGGACAGTTTTGATGGCAGGATTTATTCTTTGACTGAACAATGGAGCTTTTTGGATGTATGAGAGTGAACAAGGTGTAATTAGTTTTGTCAGTCTTCTTACATAACTTAAATCAGATGTGCGGGAATGAGACTAAGAAACCGGTTTCGTAAATTCAGTTTAGTAACCAGACATCATTGTTGTTGATTGTACATCCCCATTTTTTGATTATTACGTTACGTTTTCAGAAAGCTCTTGAATAAACTCTTCTGTTTCGTTTGACCGCTCATAACTGTAGACAGGACGTGGCCAAAAATTTACACTTTTTCCCATTGCAACTGTTTCTAACTTGCCGTGTGGTCATCACTATTTTGAAGAGCAACCAATTTACCGCTTTCCCAATAATTCAGCTAACGATCATCTCTCCAAAAGATTACTATGTTTACTTGACCAAATGTTTCATCTTTCATCTGTCTCAAAATGAGAATTGGTAACTGTTTACGTTTCACCTGTGTCAAGTTATTCACGAATCACGTAGCTTGGTTTGAGCTAGGCATAGGTGATGCACGAATTTCGCCGTTCAAATATGTCATGGTTATCCAAATCATCAAAGCGTTGAACAGCAACATATTGTAAACAAAATTCACCTTCTTAACGTTGATACGGATAAGTGCTGAAAACTATCGCTCTGCATCAGGTGATATACTATGTATGTTTATAATGTTTGGGAGGTTTTCTAGCGAACTACGAGCTGTCACACTATCTCAATATGGCTTCTATGTATAGTCTTCAAACGCATGCACACTGAGAGCTCTGTTTGTGTTCCGTTCAGCTGATCTGACAGAGTAGAATGTGAACCATATTTTTGAACGCTACCAATTAACCGTGGTAAGTGTCATGTGTTATCATACGTTGACAATTCGTTTATTATCATCACTCACAAGCTCAGACCATGCAGGTAATGTAGGAGAATTAACCAGAAATATTCAAGCAGTCGATGAGTGTTTTTAAGTCTTCTCTCTCTCTCCAAACGTTGACGTCTCACAACTGTTCGGATCACTAATGGTTCTCCGACGTATCACTCAGACTAACAAATGGGGTCCAGCTTGACCATAGAGCGTAAATTTACTTCGTGTTTGAAACAGTGGATGACGGTCATTGTGATATTGACCCCAGCTAAGTGGGCATGTCATTTCACCGCTGAATTTTTTTTTACAGTGTTTTCGAATCGGCAAGTAAATAGCCGAAGAAACAGACCCGCCAAGTTTTGCTCTCAAAATGTGTGCATAAGTGAATTCTACGCCAAACTTTTTCATAGAGAAGGGACAGTTTGCGTAACACATAATATAAAACTTATCTGTGCGTACTAATAAACCCTGACGAATTAATATGGTCACTGCACTTTACAAAAGCTTAGTAAACAGCTAATTCAGAAAGCGAACTGAGCAGACATGTAATGCGTGTAGACAGGCAATGAATGAGACGCAATAAGCACCAAATGTAACTAAGTTTAGTGAAACTTGATGTCACATTGTAAAACGACTCATCATGTCACTATTAGCAGAGGGTCAGCTGTTTTCACTGAGTGGATATTTGCAACCTGTCCGAAATATTTATGCTTGGAAATTTCAGGTCTTCTGTTTTTAGTTATCATTTCACATATGAATGTTGTAAGGCGCTTTTCTCACTTTTGAAAGACAGAATATCTAAACAGAAGCACTCCAACAGATTGACAACCAAAGTGAGTTATTTCTTGGGAACAATGATGTGTAAATTCGACGCTGTCAGTTTGTGGAATCTGAATCTTCAAAGTTGCGTGCGATCCTATAGCAACAGACGCATTCTCTGGCGGAAGTGTGCTGTAATCCCACCTTCCGAAAATTTCTTTCCTTCTATGAAACTAAAGAGAATTATCGTACTGGGTGTGGTAACAAGTTCCACTCAAAGCCAGTACTTTGAAGTTTGTTCCACCAATCACTGTAATAAAATCCAAGGGTATGAATGTGATGTTATCTTACAAACAAATGGTGTAGAACGCTTTTTTTCAGACCGCCTTGGCATTTGTGTCAGCGAATGTAGTTAATTTATAACCGATGGCCTCAATTTTTATAGGCAACCCATATACACAAGCGATTTGGTATACGTAGTGAGCTAATAAGCCTAACAGTTCACTCGTAAGAATGCCATCAAAATTATAATGCCATAGTCATAAGCCTTATTTTCTGGAAGCAGCAGCCATATCTTCATGATATCCGGTGTACTGGTTGAATCGCCGTCCAACTAACTAATTAGTGTTCAGCGTTAAATCCAAAAGATACCGGCTAATAAAAGCCCCTTAGCTACTGAATGTATGGGTCAGGGTCTTGTTTACCACACTGAAACCAAGTCCAGCCAAAATTATTTTATATCTAGCGCCCGTATGATTGCTTAGTGGTAGCAGTACATCCAAACCTCAATCAACCCAAGTTATACCAATTAGGGCAACAGCATCTGTAGATCTCTGGAGTGTGTGCAAACTCTCACATAGATTGAGGTATATTCGCTAGACAGCTGAAGCTCTTTCCCGATGCGGAGAGAATAAAAGCAAAACAATATACTCCACTTCTGTAGTTCGACTAAACCAATACAATGTCACTGCGATTCTGAAATCGTGATGTTTATTGCCGATCATGCCTACCTTTATCTCAGAGGAACGGATTCCAAGCTGGTCGGTGGTGTTTCAGTCACCGCTGCAGTCTGATTCTCACAACTCACGATGATCGTACAGTTGAGGTACGACCATCATAAAACTTATGTTAAAAGTTAGCTGTTCGGGTTGTGAAGGAAAATTGGGAAGTGTTTTCATGCATTTCAGCATGAAGCCATTTCACCGGACGTGATATAGTTAGTTGATGTCGGTTTTTGTGTACGACTTTTATAGTCCACAGACGGTCTTTTTGTCGCAGACTATTACGTGGAACATCAAAAATATATCCTCACCAAGGGTTTCTGCTCACAACCGAATGGGAACTCCAACCCATTTCAGAAAGCGAACTAACATGTTTCCTACTAACCACGCCAGCAGTCGGTTTCCTTGTAGTTGTCAGATATATTGCCTCTGAAGAACAAAGGAACTTTTGAACGAGATTTACATGTATGTGCTGAAGTGGTTCAGAGGTACACGAACATTACACTTAAATCGAGATGAATATCAAATTATTTTATCAAGAAACTGTTACCAGTTTGTCAGTTGGTGATGGCTTGATGGGCCCATTGTATCACACTCACTCGGTAGTTTGATCTTTCAGGCCGACCAACAGTTTAGTCAACTTGAGTCCTGAGTGGGCACGTTGCACGTGCAGTCCGTTTTTGGTGACAGAGTAGCGGCTGACACCGACTGATTTCGACAGCCTCGGATGCACGAAGCCTACTTACTAGGACTCATCTGGTGGATAACCTGGCTTGCGATAGACCACTAGAAATGCACAGTTTCTACCAGCGGTTAATATTTGTCTACCCTTATTCCAACCAAGCTAGCATGGTTCTCTGATTTGTCTCGAAAGTTTGCTTGATGGCCGACTGGTATAACTCGCCATGCAAAGACAACTAGGCCAACGGATACACTTATTCAAATCTGTCTCCCCTCTGTATAAACTCATTGGCCTGAAGCTGAAGTTTAGAAATCTTATTGTTAAACATGTTTGAAAATATATACTCTCACTATCTCCGCCATAATCAACCAGTATGAAACGTTGGACTAAAACAGAACACTTGAGTGAAATTCAGAAAGAACAAAAATCTGATCCCACTATCAAAGCGCCCATCAATCACGTGTCACTGAATCAGTAACATGTCACTGTTAACTGTTTTGAGGATGTACACCCTTTAAATCCTGAAATATTCTTTGCCTGTGTCGGTCTATCACAGTCAGCCAGCCCGATGCGCTCAAACACAACTAACTCTCGTTTTTCGTAGCCTTAGATTTGCATGTGAACATCATCCACTACTCAGATAGACGTTTCACCTAAGAATTTTTGTTTGTTCATACGTTATTCACACAATCACGACTGAATAACTTCACGTCACAAGTTGTGTTTTCTGATTATTTTGTTCAAATAGTCCCACTGAATGCAGTTTCGGCCGACGCTACTTAACACGACAAATGAATAAGCCACGTGCGTCTGGTGTTCTGCTAAACAGATGTAGTAACTAATGGATGACGTCGTGATCGTTGCTCTGTCCTACATTTGTCCACTAGAGGTATGAACAAAACTGTTAGAACACGAAAACTGGTAGATGCAAGCATTTCGTATTGACTCGTCAGTATCAAATTTGCAATAACATGAAACGGGTTTTTAATATCGAGCAGTCAGGGAGCAGGGTGGATAGTCAATCGGTGGTTTAGGAAAGGCCACTACGTCCAGGGAAGGGTCAAGTTTACGAGCAATTGTTTCTGAACACACAAGGTCGGCTTTAGTCGATTGATTGCGACCGCCTCAGCAAACCGCAAGAATCTTGGATTAGAGTGACGTAATAGGATTCTGAATGCACAAATTGGGTCGATAACGTGATCAGTGGTCAAAACGTGTCTTACGACTGCGGACGCCGGTTGCTTGAGTGTTTCAACAACACTGTCGTTCTTCTGTAATACAGAGCGCTGCACCCACTTAGGCAAATGTTCCTTCACTCTGGAGATCAAGCACCTCTCAGTTCTGCCTATGTAACTTTCTTTGAAGTTACATGTAAATTGGTAGACACAATGTGAGGTGGCACCGACAGGCTGATCTCCTTTGATTGAAGGGACGGGCAGTTTCTGGGTCCGGGCTAATACACAGAGTTACGCTGCGTTAAATGTTCGTTTAATCGAATTCACTAGTCTTTGGGTTGTTTGATGCATGCAATAATCACCTTTAAACGGCAATTCTATATAAACCTTCTTTTTTTAACTGTGGCCACCTGTTCGGAAGGTGGATTCGGTTCACGATGCCTTTCTATGAACCTTTTTGTATAGCCGTTACATTGTAGTATAGATGTGATCAAGTCTAATTCCTTCGCAAGACTGTCCTGTGTACAGATTCGTCTTGCTCGTGTGAATAGTGTATTCACCAGTGCGCGTTTGTGATGGACCGGTGTGAAACTACCGAAGTTCAGGTATTGACCCGACCACGTGGATTTCCTATAGACGGCTCTTTTGATAGAGCCATCCTCCCGGCGACTAATGAGTATGTCTAGAAACGGCAAACAGTTGTCGGTCTCAAATTCACATGTTACTTTCAGGTTGGGATGACAACTATTTAGGCGCTGCACTAGGTTATCTATTGCCTGCTTGGACCGACTGAACGCTAGTGTATCATCGACGTAGCGTTTGTAATATGACAGACCCGCTATGTCTGTGGCTAACTCCCGCTCAATCTTTAACATGAAAAAGTCTGCCAGGATGGGCCCTAATGGACTTCCCATGGCTACCCCGTCTATTTGGCGGTAGCACCGATCAAGAAAACGGAAGCTGATGTTTTCAGTACATAACAATAATGCTTCCCTCAGAATATCATTAGGTAGAGGCAGAGTAATGTGGCTCATTTCAACGAGCTCACCAATATAATCGATTGTCTCGTGTAACGGGACATTCGTGAATAGTGACTGAACGTCTATGGAACACATCAACTCATTAGCAAGATTGATGTTTTCTAAGTCACTGATCAATTCAAAAGAATCTTTAATAGAATGTGTTTGAAACTTTTGTTTCAATGGAGTTAGGATTGCGACTAACCAACGTGCCAATTTATGGTACGGAGAATTGGTCATTGCCAGGATAGGCCTAAGAGGCATCCCAGATTTGTGTGTTTTAGGGAGGCCGTAGAGCTGAGGTGTCGACGACCCACATGGTTTAAGAGCTTTGTAAGTCCTGTCATCGATTAAGCGCAGCTGTAAGAGGAGTTCGAGATGCCGTGCTATGCGACCTTCTATTTCATTGACGTTGTCTACGGTGTCTATTTGCTGAAACTTCGTTCGGTCCTCTAGTATTGACAACATCTTCTGTACATATGCGTCCCTGTCTAAAATGACTGTCCCAGAGCCTTTGTCTGGCTTAAGTATTACTAGATTTTTTGATTTAAGTTCTTTTAGTGATTGCAGGTGTTGCTTTGTGATAGCACACCGGCCGCTGATTGGGGTCATGATAAACCCGTTAGCTATATCAGTCAGTTTGGTCTTAAGCCAGCCTAGGTTGTCAGCAGTAGTTGGCTGAAGGTCTGATAATTGATCAATTAAGCTCTCAAATTGAGCTTCAATGTAAATACGATTAGGCCTGTATGATGGTATTTTATAATCTAGACCCAAAGCTAAGGCTTCTAATTGCATAGAATTCAATTGTACTGAAGAACAGTTCAATACATACTTACTGGGATCCAGTGGAACTGGTTCTTCAGCAGACTTCTTACGTGACTTCTGCAAACGGTTGATGTAAGTTCTCTTCGTACGATCGGTGATCGTCTTACAGAATTGTGTGAACACAATACGACCGCATAATGATAAGTTTTCTACGATGGAAAGAAGACGACAATGTGTTTGACGCAAATCCACAAGTCGCATTTGCGCAGTTTCGATGTGTGCAGTCGCAATACGCCTGAGGTTATTGTTCGTCACTTTCAGCTTATTCTAGAGGTATGATCAGTCGACCTACCTGGATCAACCACTGGTAACCAACATTGAAACGTCAAAATAAACAAAGAGGCCGGTTCCTCACAATTTGTTCTGAAATTCATGCATCTTATGAAGCAAACCAAACGCTTGGTGCATACAGGAGACAGCAGAAAATGATGTTGCCGAGGAAACAGTTTAAAGTGACATCACAAATTTCAAATAAGAACCAGTTGACAAGCATTTTTTTGATAAATTCTTCATCAGGTCACATTTTTAAATGTTTACTACTGAACGTCGATTGAAGAGTGAGTAAGGCGCAGTTACAGTTAGACAGTGGGAGAGCAACTAGATCAGTCCCATCCACCATGGAGTGATGTAGTCAGTCCGCCAATGTTGTCTTCAGAATACGCGTTCGTGGGTAAACGATTGGCGGGCCAACAACTGTGGGTAAGATTTGTCTTTTGTTTCGACCGAACAAAATTGGTGCAATTAGTAGTTTGCTAGCAGACACTCAGAAACAAGCCTGTACACGACCAGGCGGAAAGTTCAGTGGACATTTTGTGTATCTACCGCCTTATGTAGGGGATATATTCGCGGTAACAGATGGCCTGGACGAGGTCGTCAACATTAATCCGATCAGACGAACGGGCGGCTCGTTTAAGCGACTTACGTGGCAATGTAATAATTCCAAATTTTGTGGTGCTGAAGCAACAGGAAATTCTTATTCACAACCTCACAAACAGGGTCGCGAAAATTTGCGCAGCAGTTGTCACCCAGCAGGAGTTTGTTCATAACTCATGTCTCTGGATAAAGCGGTTATCCCGAAAGACTTATTGTTGAAAAATGACAAATAGATCAACACGTCCGGTGGTTTCTCCAGTGAACAACAGTCCTATGATCGTCAACCTGCTATTTAAGAACACTTTAATGGCGGATTTTCCCAACCGTAGACTGTATAACTTACTACTAAGAACCTTCCAGGCCGCTATCTCCCAACGCGAGCGTCAGTATGTTTGTCCAGGCTTAACATATGGCTGTTTATTCTTTCTTCTGTTGCTGTGCCTCGAAATCCATCGAACAGTTAGAGGCAAACTGGTGGGCGCCTAATGAAGCATTACTTAGCTTGAAAGCGGAGTAAAGAAGTTACTATTTACAGTAACTGTAAAGCAACTGACAGAAAGTTCAAAATGTGAATCCCAGTCGGTCTTTCCTTACCCCCTGTAGTGCGTCTAGGGAGCAGTCAAGGTCAGTAAAAAGTTGCAACGTAGCGACCGCCACCCGATTACCTCAGGTTGTGTGAAGTTGTAGAAAAAATTATTCAAATGTTCGAACCTCTTCAACCTACCATTCATTTGAATTCAACACTGATGAAGTGTCCACAACATCCCATGGGTGAATAGGATTGAGTTAGTTGCTCTCTCGTCGTCTAACTGTAATTGCGCTCCACTCACGCTTTCTCGACGTCTATTATTCAGAATTTAGGAGTCCAGTGTCCTGATAATGGAGTTCTCAAAAACAGGTTTGTCAACTGGTTCTTACCACGAACGACCACTTGGGTATTTTCAGTCGATTAAACAGACATGACAATTAAGAAGTCTCGGATGGGCCTAATAAGAAAGTTAGTTGGACCTGGTATGGGTAAAGCTCAAAGACCAGAACCAGCTGTATCAGTTGCAGCATCCAAGAATTAATGTAGATTCGGATAGATGGATGCGACATAACTAATAACATTTTAGTGATTATTAGTATATTATAAAAATAACACTGGAAACCCAAATCAGTTCGCTTCTGTGACTTATTTCATTAGAGTATCATTAGGCGTCTACTTATGAATGCTGTAGTACCGAGATTCAACAGTTGGTAGATTCCAGAGTGTAGTGTTTGGGAAAACCTGTCTAGTCAGTAAATTTCGAATATTCTGATGGGTTTCAAACTACGCAGTAAGCTAAGCGGGTTGCTAAGCTCTAATGTGAAACTTCGGGGTTTCCGGTCGGATTTTGCAGCACAACCGGTGCAGCGTTTGTTACGTTCACATATGTTGTTACTGTCGTTGGTTTGAATTTGACCGAAGCCCAGATTTTTGCCACCGAGCTTCTTCTAGATTACAACTGCCTTAATTGATCGAACGAAACAATAGAATAATATGATTTAGTTCGTGGTTAAATTGTAGCGATTAACTGCCACACCCTATAATCAATGGTTACTAAACAACCTGAACAGGCATATCAGAACTTTTTAAAGTACTTGCCATAAGCTACCTAAAGCATTTGACAATCAAACAAACTGAAGGTTACAGAGTATCACTCATGCGGAATCCATATAACAAACAAGTGGCTAACAACTGCACACCAACAACCTAATGACAACGCACGATAGTCCACAATTTGAGGTAATTAGCAATTCACTACGGAAACTAGAGTTGTTAGGGCTCGACCCAACCACTCCCAGTAGCTACTGTGTGGCAGGCTGCGTGCTCATATTTGAGTGCCTTTTGTTGATACCTTGAAAGGTGTGTTTGAATCTAGGACCCTCGTACTCACTGTAAAGAAGTCACTAAAACGCGTGCAGAATAACAAAATTCCGGTTTTGAAACTGAATCCCCACGAACGTGGACTTAAATAACGCAGTTGAAATAGAGTTCAACATCGGCTGAGTAAAATACAGTAGTTTTGACTCATCCTATCAGTATTCAAGAGACCCCTTGTTGTTGTTTGCTAAACCGAAATTCCTACAGCGTAATGGTTTTGTACATGTAGCACTTCTTATCGCTGTTCAGGAGCAAGTGAGATGGATGCCTATACTGTTCTTCTAGTAGTCAAGGTTACTTGAATTTGGTTAAGTTGCGGTTTGTTCATTTCTATGTAAGATTGCATTATATTGTTCGTGTAATTCATTGCCACACAATACGAAATGATGAACGGTGTAACACCGAGGAATTTGTTGCTCAGTTTTTCTTATTCAGTTCGTAACACTCGGATATGTAGTCGAATCCCATTAATTAAGCAGCTGCCTGGTTCTGACCACACAAGTAAGTGTTAGAGAGGTGGAAGAGTCTCAACAACACCCCAGTTATGACACGGGATTAAGCAAATACCATGAGTGTATACCAGATTTCACACACTGCATCCCATTGAGTTTTCTGAAAAGAATAGGTAGAGGGCAAAAACTAGTTTGTTAATTCATCTCACACACTCCCAACAGTGACTAGTGTAAATAACACAAAACTGTTATGAGTAAAAATCGGACAACACCATGAGTAATATTCACAAATGAAATCACGATGAGTAAAGCTAGATGGCCAGTTTCGTTTAACAAGTGACACCAGCTACCAGGGAATGACTGACACGTCCTCGACGTGTTTGTTTCTGCGAGCATTTATGAGGACTGTAATCAATGTTGCATGAGTGACATCTGACCTCTAGTACGTAAGTGTCTCGCGATGGGTGGAAGTGCCTTCTATTCTCGCTGAATGCTACTCTGTAGATACTGGCTCGTGAGCTGTAATATTTAACTTGTACCAAAACGTAAGGTATCCCTTATTAGCTAAAAGCATGTAAGGGGGTCGATCAAATGTTTTCTAGCAAATTGTGGTAGTTATCGTAATACGTAAATTGAACAGCACACACAACGGATAGCAGTCATCAATGTCCGTAGACGTCACTGTCAATGACGTTTAATTTATACTACTCATGTGTCCCTACTAGTTGTCAGTACTCAAGATGTCGTTCGACATTCTCAGTGGTTTCTTTGATTCCAACTTGGCAAATAGTCCTAATCAAGGGGTCATTCACTGAGACTTGGAAGACCGTAACTGTGTGACCCATAAGGCCTAGCTGGAAATTCGCTTACGGTGGTCGCGCGTAATTGCACTAGCGGTGAGTTTTAACAATGACAAAACACAGGCTTAAAGTTATCTACAGCGGAGAAATTGTCAAAGGCCACTGGAAATGTGAACAGCTGTAGTCAGTCGTGAGTGGTGCTCAACGTGGGCATGAAATCACTCTTGCTTAATTAAGTGCCATTGGGGTGGAATTCTTCTGCTCCCTTTCCCAACCAGCCGTTAGTCCAATAATGTCTCCTGCCACATTTAACTGTAATTATGTGTGCGGATGCATTTTGAAAACCGCTTTTCTATGAAGCTGGTGTAACATAATTTGGTGTTCCATTGCCGAACAACTGTTTTTGTTTCTCATTCTTCTCCACTTTTCGGATGAAAGTTCGAGGTGGAATTCGCCACTGACATAAATCTCCCTCTCTCATTTGACAATCTCTCATTGACAACTGTATCTTGGCGCATCAGTACGAATTCTCCTTGTGACGTCTTTGATTTTCAAGCATTCTCTGTTGTGCCTGTTGGTTTCATCATACAGGAATTCTAGAGAATATGTGGCAATCCACGACTGTAAATTTTTAAAAGCATTCACACTCGTTTTCTCCGGAAGAATAAGTTCAGGGTTTTTATCTTCTTAGCCTTGGATATGTCAGTTATATTCACGTCTGCCTCACCTTAAGTAACCGTCTCTGAAGATGTTTATTAAGTGGTACTTTAAAAATGTTGCTGTGTCTTCCTTCGGGTTGCTATTGCCTGACGATTGTATATTCTGTGCAAGGAAATTAATTGGACTGGTATGGTCACCAACCTTTGGATGTCATCTGGAATGTTTTACAAAGGAGGACGTTTTACTACAACCTTTAAGTCTCACCCTGGCTGACAATCATCCCACTATACTGTTGGCTAACCTCGTTCACGTTGTGATTTGCGCGCTGACGTAAATATGCTTTACAACTACAGTAAAACCGAGAAGAAAATGCTCCCAGTCGTGCCTCATGGGCTGCCTGGCCAAAGCGTTTCGGTTGAGTACGTTCGTGATTTTTAACAAACCGGCGGAGAAACGCCAGTGGACGTCTGTGTGTATGTACATCCCTGAGTCACATGCTGTGTTACCCTCATGTATTGCATGTAACACAAATACAGAGATTTTGATTGATAGCTCCGACGAGCCTAATATGTGGACTGACAAATTAACGGCTTTGCTAGGGAATAGAGACTTTGCACAGAATTGACCCTACTTAGTTTTTTCACCTCCAAATGTGATCTTATTTCACTTCAGGATGATTGAGTTGCTGTCAAAACAGCCGGTGATCTGGAGAGGCCCGAAGGTGTTTTTCCATAAGGTCTTTGGTAGCCAACACGATAAGAATAGTCTCACTGAAATTCCACTTTTCTAGTGAATGAATGTTTTGCATCATCTAACTAGTTAGCCTCCTTGAATTCACTGTAGTGAATTCAAATACCAAGCAACATGTTGTAACTTCTCTTCATCTCCAAAAGAAGCAGTTCAAACTAAGAAGTCGTATGCCTCCCAAAAGTTGGGTTTTGTTGAAATAACTGCTATGTGGTTAGTGAACGACTGTGATAAGGATGCGATAGATACTGAAATGGTTTAAACTGTGCACTTTACGTACGACACGAACACACAACTTCAGCTGACCAACCATTCTGCACATGTAGGTCAACAGTATATGGATATCAGTCAAAACAGTAAGAACTTCAAAAGTGTACTTACTTTTATCACCATATATTCGGTAACCTTCTGCTGCCAAAAATCACAAATCCACTTTGAAAAACACCATCTGTAGTTTATCGTGGCAGCCAAACGGTGTGCTGTCAAAATGAGGTGCTAAAAACAGCGGAATGATCGTTGTAGTCCGTTTTCGGACAAATACCAGTAATAGTTCCTATCAACTGTTTAGGTCAGTCACTTCAAATCTACCGTATACACATGCAATCGTAAGATTTGGCGACATTAACCCAACAAACCGTAAAAACAAATCGTTAAAAATGTGTGCATATCGCGTATGGATTGAAGCATTCTCAGGTTAAGCAAAATTGACCATTGCTTCCGACGGTGTGGTATTTTATAAGCCGGAAACTTGTTTTGGGTAGTCATCTATGGGTTATAAAAAATTGACCTGGAGTTACAGGGGATGTTTCGTTTATCTAGGTGACCAGTCACACGAATACATTGAATTTACTCAATGTGGTTTTAGAGTAACTAGTTGTTTTTTGTTTTGATTCAACACCTCACAAATGATTGATGCATACACAGGTGAATTACATGTGACTGTATTCACCAAAAAATACCTGGTTACAATTTGCACGATGGTTTCTCATTTATCAGAGCTTCAACAGCGTCCACAATGCAAATTTTAACGTAAAGACAATCAGACAAGACAGTACCGTTCGTAATCAACTGTTGAAAATTTGGCCTGATAATGACACATGTGCGTATGCTGACAGGTTTGCGGATCAGACTCAGTGATCATGGACAACTTCCGAAACCTAGCACCTCATAGCAGGCAGAATTGCTAACTGGAAATAAACAGGCCAGTTAAAGCGTGGCCTACGTTGTTTGACCAAAAGTTTCTAATATATACTTTCTTTCTTCAATATACGTTTTAGGGCTACGGATTTAGTTAACCAGCAAGTTCACCGTTTCACTTTACTTCTGTATAGTTCGAATCAGTTTTCAATGTTAATTCTCCTTGATGACTAATCGAAGTGGAAGTGAATAGACTTAAAAGTCAGAATCACGATGATCCAGCGTGCTTGTTTAAGTGTGGCAGCTTTCGACAGTGCGCACCACTTAACACATTAAATTGTGTAACATCACCAAAAATGTAAGGCAATTCTTGAATAAAAACATGATTCATCACAGATCCGTCACAGTGAGAGAGCGCACAATAGCACAGTTGGTCTAAAGTTTCGTTCGTCTTTGCTAATCACTAGATACCTCTCTTGTATGATGGCTTGGTGTACAATGACGTTCGCTGAATCGTCACAATTTTCCTCTTTCAAATGTCGGTTTTTCTGCTTGCTAGCAGGCTCACGGTCCCTCTATTGAGACACGAATGTACTAGTGCTGCACGTGAAAATCTACGGGCAGAAACACCAAACTGGGCACTTATTTCAACCGCACGTAACTGAGATTTGTCCGTGGCATCTGAAGAGCTTCTCTAACGCTTGTAAAGTGAACACCGTCGCTGATATATTAATCTGGACAATTATGTCCATTTGGAGTAGGAACATGCGAACACTAGAACCGAGTATATGTTGCGAGGCCGTCCGCAGTAGAGAGTATGCCACGGCATGAAGTTACCACATCATGGAGTCCAGCTCTCAGGACGAACTGTGACGGGTACCACAGAACTTGGTCTCAGTATGGCTACTGATATACGGTAAAGCATACACTTATTTCACAAGGTATTTCATTTTCTCGACCTCAGATAATTCGTTCTAAGGCACCTTGTCTGTCGTTTTGATGGGATCCAGTGAGATCGATAAACTGCTTCTGCACAGCACAGTGTCGGAAAGTCAATGGTGCTCTCCTCGGATTTGATTAAAAAAATAATCTCATTTTGGTTTACTACTTATTCTGAGTGATGATGGCAGTACAACTTCATAATTGTGCCGTATCTAACTGCCTGACATTTTTTTGAGAAAAACGACCGATCTGTAAAGTAGAACGACAGATTCCAACAGAAAATAAACCTGATGGATTTCTCTGTCCACAAAAACTTTTGGCGTACTATATCAGGGCTGAAACATAGCTACGGTTAACTTGAAAACCGACGTGTTGGGGATGAAAAGTTATTGTATGGACTGATAGCCTGATTTAACAGCTGGTCAGTATCCGGAATGACACAGCTGTCTTCCACACCTGGGAATATCTGACTTCCCCTCGTTCACCAATCATAAGAAAGGAGAACGGGAGACCGTTTCGCCCTCATAAAATCCTTATCTCGTTCTCTCTCTCATCAAGTACGAACCGCAGAGGCGTACAATCGTACAATCGATCGCACTGATTCGATTTATACCTGTATCAACACTAATCAAAGGTCGGTGTCGAGTTTCGATCCGTCAGTATCCAGCCAACGCAACAACCTAAAGGAAATCCGATATCAGTTTACTGATGGGTGATCGAATATTTGGTCAATGTCACTATAAGCATAATCCATAATTTGCCTTAAGTAAACGTGGCCCGAGTCTTAGTCCCGGCTGCTACCGAACCCCAGTAAGGGAGAAACTCCAGTCTAACAGTTCGTTTCGAGAGAGGTTGGTTGAGGAGCCTACCTGAATGCGGAAGATGTGATTAAATGTGAATGTTGTGTCCAACCTGAAATTTGATTTCGTTACGTGGGTGCTGCTTATTAGTAGCAAACTGGCCTCATCATGACACTGAAACATTGCATACCTTCGCTAGTCATGGCTTATCCGCATCATGTCGAAGAAGACTGAACCATTATGAATAGCGGACGACCGGCGTAGTCCTTCAAGATTGTTGCTGATAGTAGTTTTGGATTATTTCCGGTGACAAATGTGAGAAACGGAAAGAGAACGGGTCAGTACGTCAATCATATTCTCTTTGACGTTGTTACCAACACCACAGCACACGACCCGCTCTTTAGCCGTAAAACTCGTTGTACTGCAACATAACTTCCGTTGTCTCCCTCGGAAATGTGCCTGCACCACAGATCATATCTGAAGCTTGTATGAAACGAGCAGAGGGCGGCTCACACAGGTAAGTGGAACATGCCCGATATTTCACCAATGATTACGGGTTCCGTCCACCATCAGTCACGTGGTAGGCAGATTGGCTGTCTGGCGTAGGCATTTTTGACTGTTCGACCACAGTTCGAAAATTCCGGATTGCTACTCAATCTCTGTACCTTTGTCTTTGCCAGCTGATCGACCAGGAGCAGTTCCATTCCAGCAAAACGTTCCAGTATATTTACGTCTGCCACTGGAACCTTGCACGCGATTCGCGCTCGGATCATGCATCGTGATAGATGTTGCAGGACTTTACATGCTGTCCAAAAAGGAGTTAGCAGCATACCGTAACAAGATTGCTTGTTAGTGTCATGCTGTTATTCACCAAGAATATAAGTGGCTGTCCGATATAAAAGCGTGGAACAGCCAAAAATCACCAAGTGATAGTACACTAGGCTCACTGTTTCATTATTTCCACTTGTATGCTGGACAGTCTTTCCGCGCTATACTCTAAATGGTGTCGTCAAAATGACTGTGCCCAGAGAGTTCGAGTGCAACTTTGCACCGCTATGGTAAGTAACCGCCCTCGGTACAGAAGTTTCTCTCATTTTTTTTCACTAAACAGATCATTTTGTTGAACTTGCCTCGGATGTTTTGGTCATTCTGTCGAACGAAAATAAGCTTACTGAGAAAAGTTGCAATGATTACGGTTGAGGATAGTGGGAATAGCAGTCCGCTTCAACAAACGTCTTTTCATCTGCAAGACCCTCTTACCTATTACAGCATTCAATAGAAATCAGTATTCTGCAAATAACTGAAATAGCTGGATCTGATAACCAATCCATATCATTTATTGTCAGTGACTAAACAATTTTATTTTGCCTAAAGAATGGTAAACTATATTGTTGAAGAGACATTTTTTTACTAATCAGTGTTCCATTACATTTTCCCTAATCAACAAACCTTTTCTAAAAGTTTGAATCAGTAATTCTGAAAAATCTAAGACTTGGTTAGCACATTGTGAACAGCATCGAAGGCTGACTACAGGTTTTACTCTCACACGGACTTTCGGTCCACCCGTTTTTAAAATAAATGTCACATTCCAGCTGTGCCTTTGTTCTGGTTTATCAGAAGTACATACTAGTCTTAATACCGGATTCAAACCCTGCTTATTTCTGTTGTCAATTATGAAATGATCAACAAAAACATTGTCCAAACATAGGGTGCAGTTTGCATGTCATTCGTAACAGCAAAATGTACCACTGAATGGCTCCAGCAATAGCCAAATTTTAGCTCAGTTAACCACTCCAAAAGGAACCAGTCGAAATATTTACCCAACTTCAAACACTATGATCGATTGTGAGTGATGTTCAGTTTACATTTCCAAAAGTTAGTTTGGTACTTCTGTTGCCAAAAACTTATCTTGGGGAAGGAAAACCAGCGTGAAGTTGCTGTTCAGCAGTTAAAAACGTTTATAAACAACAAAATGCGTAGTTCGTAAAGCTTTACTGAGCGACTGGTGCCACTTTGAGTTTAAGGGCCCACAGACCAACATGAAAAATAACGATAACTTGGGGTATTTTTACTATCTGTATATCTTAAATGTACTGTTTGCATTCAGTAATTTATAAATCTCAAAACGGGGGCCAGACACACTAAACAGAATGTGTTAGGTAAGAATGGTTACTTCGGTACAAAACGTTACTCAACATTTATTCACTCTTCACTTCCTTATCACCCAGTGAAAAATAAACAACGTTTTGTTGTGTAAAGTACAACACACGGAAATATCCACTGTACCATACTGGAAATTTATTTGGGGAAAACAAATTTATAACTCGGATAAACGTTCAACCCGGATGGACATCCATATAATTTAAAAAACGTGAGTAGAATTTGAATAATTTGTGGTGTCCAACATATCAAGTAGACTGCATGTAGCTATTTGCTTCATTTCGTGTAGAATTGCTTTCTTCCCCGGAGGAACCAACGGAGAAACTGTGAGAATAAATAAGAGGCCATCGAATTACAAGTATTCGTTGCGTAAACCAGAGCCAAAACGAAAGTTTATGCTGTCACCGATTTCCAGCGGTGGTTTATAAACAGAAGTTAGATCCGGACCATCGTTATCAAAAGTCAAACCAATTTACCAATAAGACTTCATAATGACAATTCGTTTCGTTATGTTGGTTTTCCTGTAAAATCGAATACCATTAACTGACTAATGGGGTTAGCTGAGCAGTAATTAATTCATCTAGGCTGATACACTTGACAACGTATGTATAACGAGGTCCTCCTGATCGATACGGACATGGACCAGACTTCCAAAGAGTGATGCGAAAGGTTTACGACTTCTCGCTGTAGGCGAACATCTTAGTCGTATCACACTGTTGAAGTAGTCAGGAAAATAAACGTTAAAATTTCGTTTCCAAGGTGGACATGTTATCTTTGTTAATACGGGCTAATGAAGCAGCTTGAAACAGAATGCAATATTGCGTTCCAATTTTCTTAAAGATGAAAATTTGTGTTTGAGCAACGAAGTCCGCTAGAGGACTCTAGTTTTTGTCGATTTTCGGCGCACTTTTGACAGTATCACCTGTGAGAAACCTATGCATGTGGTGAACTAGACGATTTTTGTCCCTTGGAAACTCTAAAAAATACACTACTGTTCATATGATGCTGTGTTGGGGCTTAAGTTGTTTGAGTGCACTCAGTAAAGCATTTGAAGTAATTTGTATGTGAAGCCAAGAACATTCTTCGACACTCAGAAACACTATGGAGACCAAAAGTTGTTATGAATAGCCAAAGTGAAAATGCCGAATCAATGTTTCTTGACAAACTCGAAATCATTTTAGGCGATAACTATCCCACATTCATATTCTTTTGTTTCATTTCAGTAATTCAGCAATCTGCCTTTTTTATTTGTTACACTGCCGTCAAAGTAATAATTCTGTACGCTAGTCTGACACGCATCTGAAAGGAGTTTGATTCAGTTCGTAACAATAAAGTGTTTTATTAACAGTAACAACGACGCCCTTAGTAATCCATAAGTATATTTTGTTGTTCGGCTAGCATTGGACAGGCTATTCACTAAGTTTAACTAATCTTACAGTCAACATAACATTTTGTTCTCAGTAAAATAGTGACCGACATTTGTTTGTCTAAATGCAACAGCATTTTGGACTTCCAATCAAAAACTCAAGGGACCAGGTAGTCAGGAAAAAACCGTGGTCTGATTTGAGCGAGGGCGATATTGGCTACTGTTTTTCTCCCCAATTCAATTCGTTCAGATCTCAATTAATTTTCATAAGAAAATTGCTCACTTTTGTTAACACGTATGCCGTCTTTTTGTTTTTGTCTTGACACAGTGACTGAACTCATTAACGAACACTCGCTTATTTTTGCGGCTGGCTGATATGGTTCACATCCTTTCCGAAAAGCATCAACGAAGGACATCTAGTTAATCTCGTCTGTTGAGGAACAGAACGAAAATAGAAGCAGCCGATATTCACCTGAAAGTGAGTGATGCCCTGATAAAATCGAACAGGATCTATACAAATCACACTGACGTACCCAAAAGATAAAATACTGATCTTGGGACTGGCAATAAAGGAGAGATTTGATCACAAGAGATCAAGGCAATTCACAAAATCTGGCATTCACTGTGTTACACATTCGTAAACTACGAGTTTATAAGTGTTCACTTGACAGTTGGCACATAGATACAACGCAAGGTTATGTCAAATTTCTCGGTCAAATGTGATATAACACAAACTACTAAACGAGGTTGCCCAAAGAACATTGTATATTCCTGTGCACATCAAAAACTACTTCAAAAAATATCCAAGCAATCAATCAAAAAGTAGTAAGAAATGAAAGATTAGAAGAAAAGTTCACGATCAAATTATTGCAGAGAATCCATTGCGGAAAAATGACTACACGAAAAACTTCTATTCTTTTGATCTTTTTAGGCTGTACCTGCCAAATGTGTAATACACTTTCTAAAAAGTCTAGATATTTTCCAGAGCTGAATAAGACCGATTGGCGATACAAATAAAGTCACGATTATGTCGAATAAATTCGCTGCGGTTTATGCAACAGCTAGTAAAATTCTCCAATATAAAGTGAATAAACACATGAGATATAGTTATTTGAATATCGTAGGTCTAGAAATATACCAGTGATTGGTACAGGTGAAGTCGTAGTTTAAGATGAAGGTTACAAACAGTCAGGTAAAGTGGTAGGTTTGCTGACTTAGAAAACTTCAATGGGGAAAATTCTGCTTATCATTTTTAGTCCGACCACCGGCAGAAACAAAATGCCCAAGCTGCGATACGAAGCTACAGCCGGAGCTCGGAATTTCAGCATCCATCCAGACCTACTCGTTTTAAGAACTCCATCATAGAATTCTGCAGAATGACTGACCTGACAAGATGGTTCACGCAGCCCTAGCATGAATCTACCAAATGTTTTTGTCCTTAAGCGGTTTGATAGATTTTTGAATTTATGATACTCGGTTGTTAACAAAAATGATGGTGAAGTGTTTTACATTTTAGAATAATTTAAGATAGAAAACCAAAAGCAGATTGTTCTGTCGAGTGTGTGAGTTAAGACAAAGAACAGATTTCCTTTTGTATGTCACGCCCAACTTGTAATATTTCCTAGCTGATCTGGAACTAAATGCGGCAAGAAGAAAGTGAGGATCGTTGACGTAAATTAAGTTAGACGCAAAACGAGCACGCATCTCGTTCAAAAGTTGGAAACCAGCCGAAACAATCGGTAAGGAAAATGTTATTTACTCTGTTCCAAAATAAGCCTTTTCTCATTCAGACAGGACAACTTAGTAGGTTATACACAAGGATATGGTTGTGTCGTCTCAGACACTACTCATTGAATTCATTAACGCTACGAAACACACTTCTATTCATGGCTGCTTCAAACCGTATTCCAAGTGTTCGAACAAAGGCTGATTCAGAGATTATCTAAATAAACTGGTTATACATTATCATACTACAAAATCCTTGGCGAAAATGCAGTTTCGATCGGTTCACGTTTTTCACTCTAAGTTGTTCATTCCAACTTTGGACTGCAGAACTCATGGAAATTCCGCTCATAAGCCGCCATTTTTAAATTTGAAAAATAATTCAGAATTTTATAGAAGTCATATTTGGGATCGTTGCTCAGTTTTAAAAAGTTCACCGTTGCGTCTACCTTCCAAGGACTAGCTTAAAAATTTCAGGAAATCCGTTTTTGTTTGTTAGCTGCATTCCAGACTGTAATTTCATTGTGATTACAGTGAACATCCAATTCACACGACATAGAACAACTCAAAAAACCAATAGCTTAAAAGCTATGAAGTTGTGAAGTACCGACACATCAAACTGAGAATAGATCGGTATGTCGCTGGTAGTATTACTGTTTGCGTAGGTGTAGTACTTTTACATTGACTGGCAATTCTAAATGCTTTGAGTTATGAAAAGATCAAGTGGCCAGAAAAATATGCAGAAGAGGTCCACTATTTAATTTCTGCTGCTATATATGTGAGCCGTATACGTTCAGCTTGGTCACGAATCGTAAAAATTAGGCTTGAAAATAGCAGCCGTAAACAGTAGTTTAGAACCTGGTCTCAAAGTGTAAGAACTGACTGGATAAAACGTCTTGATTCTGAATACCCAGCTCAGAGACGCACTAATTCGCTAGTGTCTTCCACTTAAGGTTTGCAATGATTCCCTAACGTGCTTGTACGCATGCACTAAGTTTATTGTTCCGACCTCCTTATTCGTCCTGGGACAAGACTAACGGACCACAGAGGATAGGTCAGCACTACGGATTCGATGCGCAATAACTGTTTTTTTGTTTTTGAACCTGGTAACTCAACAAACTTAAAAAGACAAATACCAAAGAAATAAATTTCGTGATTGATAGCATTTCTATAAATGTCAATTACAACATCGTCGGTGTGAAAGAAATACATGGTTCGTTATGTCCACACTTCCTTCAGGTTCATCAGTTTCGAA
This sequence comes from Paragonimus westermani, assembly GCA_008508345.1. Classification (NCBI taxonomy): domain Eukaryota; kingdom Metazoa; phylum Platyhelminthes; class Trematoda; order Plagiorchiida; family Troglotrematidae; genus Paragonimus; species Paragonimus westermani. The sequence continues at coordinate 122,156 of QNGE01000309.1, forward strand.
AGTATAACCTGCAGCTGATATGCGACAGACAGGTAGAGATTTACAGGGAATAGACAAACGGACATAAGATGTCTGGTTGACATTCCGGATCCCATTATCAAAATTCCTTTCCTCCGTTAACTGTGGAAGACTTCTGAATTGGCAGCGACATTAGAACACGTAACAGTGAGTGCTCAAGCTATGTATTCGACTGACTGTGAGTCCCTTTTTACAAGCAGTCCCGTTCATGAGACGACCAAAGTCCTACTTGACTTCAGTTCTAGCTGGTACTGTGATATAAGTATTCAGCTTGGAAATCTGAAATGTTTCATTCTACTCTGCAAAGAAAACAGGTTCAAGTTTAAAGGACTCTTTTATGGACAGATAGACGAAGTGGCTATTCCCAGTCCGTTAGGCCCAACAGTAGGTGACAGCTCTCCGGGGGTGATTGAACTAAAAATTCCGAATAATATTGCCGATTGCATAAACGGCTAGTTGGTGATACTTGAATTCTGTAAGCACTGAATTTGGTTTATTCTCCGAACTTTTCAACAGTATTCACCCAAATCAATCTTTATCTTGCGAAACCGAGTCGGATGGCAGCTTGGCTTCCTTAGGTGTACTCATTACCAGGTATAAGTATGTGACATCACAACAATCAGTCCTTCGTTAGGCAGCATGAGGCAGATAGTATCTTTAGTTCTCTTGCACTGTTCCGATAGCCCACATGTGTGGTTAGTTCAAAACTCTATTTCATTGGGTCAGATATTCCGCAGCCTTGACAGCCTATAGTCAGAATGTTATGTCAAGAAAAAAACTAGCGACAAACTTTTGCCACGAAAACCTCGCAGAAACTGACAGTGTGATGAACAAGTGCACTAAACGGGTTCTAATGGCTTGTTAAAAAAAGATTTCTATGAAAAGGTTTCCATTTCTGAATAGTAAACGAGATCCTCTAGCAAACAACATCAGGCACAAATTCGAATCTGGTCCACCCCGTTCAGGTGCGGTTTCACAACTACGCTGAATTAAAAAGATTACTGATGAGTAGTTGGGGATTTGGCTTATTTTCAAGTTGACCAAATCCCCGACCACTCATCAGTATTCTAAAATATATCGCCTTGCAGGTTTAATGAGTTCTGTGATCTCGACCTGTCTCGGAAGTCCTAATCGCGGGGTTATCGATTGGAGTTAACAGGCAGTAACTGTGTCTCCTCTCGAGACGATCGGGCAACCTGATCATTGCTCACAAGCGAGAATGGTTGAGCGTTCAGATTTGATAATTCGATCGTGCCTACTGTGGGGTCAATGACGCAGTGGTCAATACGGTTGCCTCATGATTGAAATGGCCGGAGTTCAAATCCCGGTCGTGACAAGGATATGCACTACTGATGAGCTCTAATGAGAGCGAAACTCGAGTCTAATGCTTCTTTCCGAAAGAGGCTGACTGCAAAGTCTATCTGAATGCAAAGGCTGCGATCAAATGTGAGTGATGTTCAACTTGAGAATTAAAAAGAACCAGTTTTACGTAAACGCGAACGCAGTTTGCCTGAATATTTTTATTCTCACTTTGTTCATTTACAGCTGTAATGAAGGGTTTGTGTAGGCAGAAAAGAACGATTATATCAGTGAGTGGTAGAACACGTCCCGATATGGATAGAACAACTGACGACTCAACGTCCTCAAACCGGTGAATCCATTGCCCAAAGCTCTATGCCACCTATTGCCAGACACCTCATGACAACGGATTACCAATTTGAGACATTTATCTCATTCTAAATCTTGTTACAAAATCTGAAGATGAAGATACTGGCCTTCAGTGAAGATCTGTTGATTAGAACTCGCCAGTCGGTGTTTTGCGCACAAACGTGATCGATGAAACCCGTAGGGTTGCTGTAGTATTGATGACGTTACTTAGTGTGAACGTAGGCTTACCCAAACCATGTCTCTTTCGGTTTGTCTACCGTGAATAACCTGCACGTTTCACATCCGTAACTGGTGACGGTAAACGAAATATTAACACCTTTGTCTGCTCTAGTGAAATGCTTTTAAGTTCGAAGGCAACCGGCTAGTTGGTAGCCATAACCTATGGACGCACGGATTTTCGAAAATGCGAAATCATATATTTTATGATAAAACGGATAATCATTTAGACCGAATTTCCACAATTCATACCGGCTAGTTTGTTGCAGAGTCTTCTACACCTAATTTTAAACCATGTGGCTTAATGTGACTAAATTGTTGCAGACTTGGGACTTGGGACGCACCGAACAAACATGTGGCTTTTTCATTTCAAGCCATCACCTACACATTTACCATTAACAAGGAAACACCCGGAGTGTGAAATTCTGCATTTCAGTATGAATAGGTTGAACACAGAAAACGAGAGAAAGTCAACAAGATTGTTTGACCCTGTTGCACACGATCAATATAACCTGTACGATTCGAGGCAGTGATTATATTCATGACAATAATCTCACGGTGTGCAATCTACCAGGCTCGATATTTGTCGGTAAATTCGTCATTACACTTGAAATGTAATTATCAAACATAAAGGAAAAACCTGATGCAGAGATCATGTGCAGATGACATTCTGCTAATCAGAAATATTAAATTCAAGGCAAAGCGTTGATTTGATCAACACTGGTGAACCCAGTAAGCAACTGTCTTTCTGATTAGTAAAAAAAACAACTGAGTCGATCGGGCACGTCTTCTATTACAAGACTACCTGAACTGGCAAATATATTCACCACGACGAACTGATTACATTGATAGACGAAAGTGAGCACACTAGTTTAAGACAAATGACTGATTTAAACCTGGAATACTTCAAGAGATAACTAAGTTAATGACATTTTACGATCAGTTTAATCAAAGAGAATTTATAAGGATGTGCGCGAGACTACTGTGCAAATTGATCTGCCACCTGAGAAAACAGCTGTGTACAACCGCCTTTCAGAGCGGGTAGTATATATCAGTTAATTGAATAATGATCCAGGTCTCACACTGTTTGCATGTTCAATAGTGTTCGGTGTTGTATATGATACTTAACATTCTTGTTCAGTTCCGCACACTCGTGGCTAAGCAAGCAGTTTTGTTCACCAATTCCGAAGTAATTTATCAATACAATTGTGTTTCCATGTCACCTTACTTTTACAGAACGGAATGCAACTTAAGACTAGGTCGGTGGAACATTTGTCAAAATCGGTCCAACCCGATGTTATGCAACTCGGTGGTATAGTTTCCGAGTACCGAAAAGTGCCAATATCATTGATTATGAAGCAAGACCTGACAGCGCAACATCGACATATCGAACAATCTGTGGCATTGTTGCATTCCGAGGCAAAAGTCTGCCACGGCACGTAAATAATACGGTAATCAAACACAATCCTGTGGCTAGTGCATAAACAGAAATATATGGCACGTAGATGTTGTCCTGCTGGCAAACGGACTGGGAGCTTTATGTTATCAATTTTTGTCTTAACGCAAGACTTACCAACTTGTTGTCAGCATTTTGTTTTTGTTCCAAATCTGTTCCAACTAAGACGACCCAAAAGTCATACTCCCGTATGAAAAACGTTTTGATTTCAGAAGTGAGCATTCATTAAGTTTACCTTCAGTTGATCTAATAGACAGTGAGGAATTCATCAGCTGTGCACAAAATGAGTTTTTCACGGGAAATCTTTCTACGCGATGCTGCACTAATAATCCGTAGATGTTAGTTTTTAGAACCGATCGTCAAAATCCAATCCACATTTTAATTTCCGTAAGAGCATCATTGTGACTTAATTTCACTTAAATTACTTAGCGTGTGTTAGGGTGGTTAACAATTACCTGGAATTGCAAACCAAAACGACAATTCCTTGTGGTTTTCACCTCAGTTTCGATAAAATCAATAAAAATTCTATTACTGTTGAGTTAAAGATGTCTGAATATAATGCCGTTAATGCACAACGAAAAACTATTCACAGGATGCAGTGTCATTTAAACCCAGTAAACAATACCAATGAGTGTGTACGTGAACGCTGGAGTTGGTTACATGCAAGTAGTTGTCTTCAGACAGTGAATTGATAAATTCACTCCGAACCAAAATAACCTGTGAAATTGCGGATTATCTTAGGCTAATATTGAGACTTATCTTAACAACGAATTGTAATTTGTAAATGTACACATTATAGGGTGAAATGATTCGACTGCACCGTTCGATTTGTCAAACTATTCATTTTGCAGCAAGCTATAAATTATGGACTCAGAAAACAGTAAATGTTTTTCGATTGAAGTAGGAATGCAAAACTTTCTAAATAATTTTGGGATCAGTGAAGGGAACCTCAGAAGATTTACACGCTCCATCCAACACGGTTATGCTAACAAAGCGAACGTATGGAACAGAGTTCTAATGAACTAAAATCGCACAGGCAAACTAAAGTATTTACTGTTAGGCCCGTTTCTTGAATCTGATTAACTTGTGGTCAATTTGTTCATGTTGAAAACACAGCAATGCTCTGAACGTAATTAAATGAAGTCATCTCTTTTGGAGTTGACCACGTACATAAACAAAATCGGATTCGTTTACGGGGATTAATTTTACTCTAGTTGTATGGCGATGTACTGTTTGCTCAAGCCAGCTAGATGAAACTGATTATCCTGCGTAAAGTAATTCACAGATGGCTTCACATCAAACTATGCGTAGCAAACCATCACTGCAACAGTTAGAATTTAGTACCGGATCTGAAGGTGTACGTTGACGTACACGATACGACCTGTTAAGTCCTGGTAACAGAAGCTGTGTGAATAGGATTGCAATTGTGAGCCAAATCGTAAACAGTAAAGCCTCATCAGTAGCACTCATTTGCTCTTCCCTCGTGGAATTTCATTATGAGTGATGCCTGAACACGGAAACCTATCGAAGATTAACTGAGTACAGCGTTTGAACAGCGGGTTAGAATCCACGATCATCAAGTTTCTCCCATTGTTGTGTTTTTCACCGCTGTGGAGATGACGGGAGTGTGTGTACTTACACATGGTTACACATCGCAATAATGTGTCATTGACAAGATAACTAATAAGAGGTTGTTATAAGTTTATGTTGTTTTCACATTACCGATTACAGTCAAGTTTCATTTATTTAAAAACATTAGGCAGGCTTATTCCGAACGAAATCCACACAAATCACCATCAGACCATGAATCATGCTCTTATTCACTGGACGAGTTATATGGCGAAAGCGCATAAAACAATGAACGTCCGCGGGAAAAGAATACTTTGGATTTGAACGAAGCTATCGAGTGTAGGTTCACAGATAGCTGTTTAATGCAATAGCTAACGAAATTATTTTCCCAGCTGGCCGTTTAATTTATTCGTACATATTGTTTTTTATCGGAGAAGAGCGTCGTGCACATCAATCAGCCAAAAAATGTTATGAATTTATATTTCTACGAGTGACACAAAAAATGCCTGTTTTGACTAGAGTATTTTTGACAGCTACATGAATTTAAGATTTTACATAAAATTTCCATCTAACTGGGATTTCTAAATTTTCTACCACGGGCTTTCTAACAGAAGCCTTACAGACTTTAGTTTTTCCAAAATATAAATTTGTTTTATAATGGTTAGCATTTTGTAAGTCAAGTCCGACAGGTATATGAGTTAAGCGGAGTTACTCGCAACACAAACATTTGTCACTGACTACAGAGAACCGGAGAGTAGACCATAATTCTAACACTGCAATGGGGTGTCCAATGCAGTTATAATTACTACGGACCGTCTCGCATTTGGTGTCTGATAAACCCAGAAAAAACGTTTGCTTCCGTCTTGTTTGGGGCCGTTTATAAGTGCTTACTGTGTTAGCAAACTGTCAAAAATTGGCAGGGGTTTTCAGCAGTTTTGAATTAGTTGAGATATTCTCAAAACGCATGACACCATAACTTTCTGTAGAACTGTGTCAACTCACCAGCCGTTCAGTCAACTGTAAAAATGTAGCTTTTGTAGGTGTATATATTCCGTTAGTTTTTGGAATAAGCATCCGATTTTTCTGAAAATTCGCCGTACTGGACGATCACAAACCCAACTTTACTTATAACTCCATTTATAACATTGTCCGTGTTGCCGTCCCACCGAATGTCTCACCAACTTCAAGTATACACTCTATCCAACAAAACAACAATTCTATGTCTTGTTGATGGCAGTCACTCTGGAGTAAAATTTACAAAACAGTCGGAGAATATTTTGAACACGGTACACTGAATAACAGAAGCCCTAAATAAAAGAATATTGTAGACTTGATAATCTCTTCTACAACATAGTGTTTTTCAATCGCCCTATTTAGAACGGAGTCACGAGATCAGAATTTTCTTTGTGTTGCAGTTTACTATTGGAGCCTTTTTCTGCTAACAACTGGTGTTACACAATATTAAATGTGTGCTGGCCAACTTAGAGTGTTTGGATGGTCTATACACTGTCAAAGCTAAAATGCCGACATCCTAGTCGGCTAAATGGGACAAGGTGGATGTCACATTGTATTGGTAACTCTCTGATAGTAAACCTGTCAACTTTTCCATCTAACAGAATATATCGCATGCAAGCTTATCACTTACCTAGAAGTTGCGTGCTACTATCAGGTCACATGACGTCCGGTAAGCAGTGGATAATCTTTACGAGTTGGCTGGTACATTTCCAAGGGGTTAATTCAAGAAACACAATCTTCTGAGTTAGAAGTTTGTATAGTTGAGGACAAATTCTTGTCATTACAGGTACATTATTAAAGGTGCAGACCTCCGGACGGTAGATCAGCATTAAACCAAGACCTATCACATCGGTTGGACCAAAAGTTGCCTCATAAGTACCTCTGACAGAAAGCGCGTTTTCGACGGGTTTGTCATTGAAGGGTGAAACAAAGAGTACCTTTCACGCAAACTTTACAATTGGGACTCACCAGTGTGCTGTATTCAATCGAATTTGTTCCCTTTTGACGAATGTTATGGGGCCGTTTTCCTAGTTTGTATCAGTACACTCAACAGTATCTAACGTAACATTGTTCTGTGTCTCCCTTAAACACCGTCCATAAGTTTGCGAATTTGGAACCTAACAGATCAAGGGATTTAATTCCACGCTTTTTGACTATTGCAGACAAATACCGTGTTATTCAGATTGACGTAGTTTTACCATTGATTCATCCTCACACTGTCTGTCTGTATTTGGAGCAAGCAATCATTTACACATAAACTAACGATCTTTCTGGTATCTACAGATTTCAGTGACCCGAAAGCAATAAGGCCCAACAGTTTAAAGTCGATCAGTGTGATCATTCCAGGAATGCAGAACTAAAGTAATTGAGTTATCTGAACCGCAAAGCTAGCTTCGGCGCAGTGATACTACCACCTGCGAAGTGAACAAATCAAGTATTCACCTCTGGAGCTCAGTTGCACATCTGATTGTCAACAGTGTAACAAAACAATATTAGTGAGAAATAGATTTAGTGACATTCAGCACTGTGTGGTTTTCATCCTCCACTACCTCACTAAGTCGAACTCACAAAATGTACATTTCAGCTAGCGAACATTATTTTTGTCCCCTGTTCACATGGAATATGAAATCAACTTCTACTCGGTGCTGTCATTTTTCATGGTACTGCACCACACTACGATCTAAAATCGTCAGTTCCCAATGGTCATCTTCTCATCTGGAGGTCATACGTAACCAAGGTACGAGGAATCAACCAACTTTATGCATCGTACCTGGATCCAAACCTTGCGCAGGTAATGACCGGTAGATCTCGGAATGGTTGCAGTAAACAGTTCTTATTCACGAGAGAAGAACGCATATTCATAGGTGTAAATCAGTATCCAAAAATTCAGAGTCATCTGATGGTTGAGAAGAATTATACATACAACAACACAAACTGTAACCTACTTGGATCAATAGAAAAAACAAGGGGACAGACGAACAACAGAAAATGTAACTTCAAAACTATTTGTTTAATCCTGACTTTATATATTGAAGCAACGTTGGGTTCGTCCGATTTTGGATCGCCCATTTTGTTCGGGTTTGCACAAGCGGTGGATCAAAGTGTTTTTCTTCTCAACCGTTTTTCATTTATTATACTCTATTGTTTGTCTGAATTAGTTTATCCATCCTTTCCGAAATCGTTGCAGCTCACAGAGTAAAGTAACAGCACAATTTCTCGTTGGTCTCACTCACTGCGTATTGTATCTGATGAACGTTTCTTCCACAGAAAGTCGTCAGTGTTGCCTGAACCGTTGCTTACAGCGATATCAGTATACACTACATCAGTTCCGCCTCTTGCTAACGAACCTACTGTTGCAATAAGGAGAAGTCGATGAACCTGGGAATGCTGACCTGTCGAGTTAGTCCGTAGACAAAGCAGTAGTTTCTCCACTTATTCCAAAGCACACGTGCGTCCCGCTTGGCTCACCAAATGAAAATGAGTGGATAAACTGGCGTTTCTGGTATGCGATTAATTTCTGGTTGACCTTGTTCCAAACTCAGTTAACCAGAGTGTCGTACTCCTTTTACAGCAAGCATTTTGAATGTATGTCAGTAACGAATAATTAGAGTATTGTTTTCAACGGAAGTTCTAAACGGAAACTTATGATGCAGTCATATCTCCGAATGAACAAGCAAGTAGAATTGCGTAAGATGTACTCTTTGCAGATATTCCGGACGACCTCACTGGTTATGATATACGGACTGTGCAGAAAGTTTTGTTGTATTGCCCAACTAATGAACATACTCCAGCTTTACCAAAACCATTGCAACACACCGTTATAATCCATCATTTTGCATAGTGCCGTTGTGTTACATGTTTGTAGTCATGCGCTCATACTATTGAACGTTCGTCATTACCATTAACAGAATCCTTTAATTGTGGTATTTACATAAGTTTACTTCTAAGATTATTCAAAGCTATCGATTAGCTTTCGCTCACCTCCACGTACTTAATTTTTAGATCGACATTGAACTGGTAGTTCCTTACTCGACCTGTTCAAAATCTGACTTTTTTAAAATCATGAATATCTATGCAAACGTGACTGGTCATATGCGCTAGTCTTATTTCAGCTAATGATTCATTTCTATTTTACACAGTTGAATCAATACGTGTTCATTGTTCGTAGTCCGTATACTGTAACTAAAGAAATCGGTCGAAAGATTTATGCAGGTTGCGTCTTGCTTAACTCCATTTGCGCGGTTCAACGTAAATTTCAGTCCTGAACTAACCAGATTCCAGATTTGTAATCAATTTATCAAATTCCAGAAGGGTTTATAGCCAAAAATCTCGAAATTGCTCCATGGTCACCAATATAGTGATCTTCTAGTTATTTTGTTTAAGGCTTTTCTTATTGATGGTATTCATCAAAACTGCATTCTTATCTACGCGGACTTGATTGCACAACTGCTTGTATTATGCAAATTGAAACGGAATTTTACAGTACAAAGTACGCTGGTTCGGAAGTCCACTGTAGGTCATATGACGGACTTCAGTTGATGTAATTTGGTTGGCGGGGTAGCAATCATAAAAAAACTCCAGGCCATCCATTTTTGTAAACGCGACAAAAACACGGACATTTTAGTGGGTATTGGGTACATTTTTACCGATACCACTGATCGGAGCTCTCTTAATCTTATAGACACTTCAGCCAGCTTCTTCTTAGAAGAGGCATTAGGCTCGAGATTAGCTCAAGGACGGATGGCTTAACTAGTGATGGGGATTGAATATTAACCGTATTTACATGAAGCCGCTGTGTTTACCGCCTTGTCAGTGATCTTGCCCTAGGCACAATTGTGCACATGCACAGCCGCACCAATTTATGAGTAATGCTCAGTCTTCGTTCTTCTTGCAGACCGTTTGCTCAAGTCCATCTGCGAGGATTCAGAAATTTCAATTTTATCACCACACACTTGTGCTCTAATGAAAGAGAAACTTAAGTCTAGTGCTTCTTTTTTAAGAAACCGACTGAAAAATCTATCTGACTGCGAGAGATACGATCAACTGTGCGTGGTATCTAACCGAAAATTAACGGAATCTCCCACTACTCATCAGGAATACTGGAATCTGGCCACCCTGGGAAGTGACATATTAATATCTTTCACAACAGTTGATTAAAAACCAACAGTTTTGCTTCAGATTTTACAACATACATTATTGATGATTCGTATCAAACGCACAGAATAAAATAATGCTATTTTACCTGACGGAGTTGCAACTATCGCTGCTGGAAGATTGTTATATACAGAATATTTGTGGTCATGCTATCATGCTCCGTTCAAAAACTATCGAACGCATTAGTAGCCGATACACTGTTTGTTGAACTTGAAAAAACCCAAGGGTGATTAGTACTGCCGTTACTGGACGTCTTTTCTTAGGTCTTTGAGCATTGTGCGTAACGTTGATGAGCAACCGGGCGGTTTGTTCTGGTTGCATTTTGGCGCATACCAACTTCCATAACAAGTCCTGCATTCCTACAATAGTTAAGCCAAGTTCTTTGAAAACAGTATCGGCAAGATAAATCACGAGTTAGTCAGAAAAATGGCCAGTAGAATTAGTGTTTGTTTCAACACCTGCGTAATCACTGTCCCAGACTGTGGGCTTCGTTGGCTGTAGGCCACAGGAGATCAAGTGCCCGTACGATCTTTTGAGCGCAGTGTAAAGAGTTGTGCAGTCTGGTATTGATGGCCTCAGCAACGGTCAACGTTCGCATTCTCAGATTTTTCGATCGATTTCTAGACTTGTTTTTCACAAACTGAAAGGCATCTCTCTCATCGATAGAGTCAGTCAACTGCGGAACGGTCGCGATCGAAACGGTTTTTGTCACATCATTGTTCAACCTGGCAGGATGATGTTTACACACTCTGTCAAACAACCGTCTTGCAGCACGAGTATTATAGTATGCTTGGCACTCGCAAACAACTAAGTACACCGAACAGCTGGTTGTAGAACATGTAAGTTTGCCCTTGGATTGTGACAACGGGTGTTGAACAGAAACTCAAACACAACTGTGCGGCAAGGTAGTTTGTTCCGACTGACCTTCTAAGCTTTCTCGAGATAACTTTCGCCATGGGATCTCCTTTGAAAGTAGATTAATAAACACGTTTCTTATTCACAGAGGATGGCTTAGGTTTCAACCCTACTGCCTACCTTGTTTTCTGAATGAAATGCATTGAATAGCCATTCTGCATGAACACATGTAGGATGTCTAGCTCAGCTTGTAAAGTGTCAGGGGTGCAGATCTTTCATGCCATACCCGTCAGATATCGCATGAGGCTTTTTTTCTGATTTTACCGAACAAAACCGTGAAATCGAGTTTACCGATTACTCTAGGTATGTTTACTGCCCACTTTTGGTTAGACTGAACTGTCTTCTCTCCAAAGCACCTATCTGTCTATGTCCTGGGCCGAGTTAAAAGCTGACATAACTCTGTACTTGTTAGAATCCCCAATGACGGCGCAAAAATATCAACACAGCTTTCATATAGTGTAAGCTGTTCAATCACTGAACTCCATTAGTTAGCCTCCGGTTTTCTCGTAAAAACGTCAGCTAACAGGGGGTCAAGAGAGGAGCCTATCACCACTCCATGTTTTTGTCGGTAGATTGCATTAATGAGCAAAAGCTGGACTTTACTGGTGCAAAAAAACCAGCAGTTCTCTCAGTTCGTCTTTTGGGATACCTACATGTTTGTTACTTTTGATTTAATCGCTTAGGCAATCAACAGTCACTTGTAGAGTCACATTTGTAAATAGTAAAGCGAAGTCGAATGAGAACATTCTTTGGTTGCTCAGGTTTACTTCCTGTGTTGTGTCGATGAAATGAAACATATCCTGGTGGCTATATTTTGCTTGGTCCAAACTAGTAGGTTTGACCAGCCCAACGATCCATTTGGCGAGAGCACGGTGAGGTGAGCTGCATGTATCTAAAATGTTTCTCAAAGGTAAGCTTGCTTTGTGAACTTTGATTGGATAGTACAGTCTAAGTATTATTGTTCCAGTGAATCCGACCCTTTCGAAAGTGGCCGTATTAATTTGGAGCAGGAATGATGTAAGTGACCACAGACAAGCAGTCCATAACCTATATTGAACATTTTTCCGCCTCATCCTAGTTAGTTTTCACATTTATTGTTTTGTACTTAGCCCGATGATTACACACACACAAAACACGTTCGCCACTTTGTCGTTCCCATAGCTTCTGTAATTATTTTCCAAAGAAGCTAGTTCTAGTTAGGAATAATGCCTTGGGTGATAGCTAAGGTTAGTGGTTCATATAGTCTGATGTGTGGTATCTAACTTACCATCATTCGATAAACTAATCCACTTAGTTCAGTCTGGTTATCTAGACAAGTCTTTTTGCATCATGATTTGTCCCATTTTCAAAGGACGGGATATTGCTGTGAGAAAATCCTTCACTTCCGTGCTTACTCGCGAGTGTCATCAAATAAGACCAAACCATCAGAACAGAATGAGTTCATAGCCAATTCGGGTAAGCACGACTTACCTTCCCATTGAATACGCTGAAAACAAACCCGAAATGAATGCCTAACATTGCTTTTGCCCCAGGATTTAGGCCTCCAATGATTAAGACGAACATTACGAACAAAATAATTATGAAAATAAGAATAACGCTTATGAAAAATGAAACTGAACGCGCAATCAAATTGAATGTTTGTTAAGGATAGTACTCAGAAGAAATCTAAAGTAAACAAATCTCTTGCACCAATTCTGGTAAAAGAAGAATCCCACACTCCGATGAACTTCCCTGTGAAATTTATTACCCTACTGGAAACCTGTTCCAGCTGTCAGTTACCGAAGAAGTATAGGATGTTGTCTTAGCTGACGTAGCAGTTCGTGTCTTCTCCAACCCGTGATAGCTGCAACAGACCGAAAACTGTGAAGGGCTGAACACAGACATTGGTCGGACTCCGGTGAATCTGTTACGGATCTGAAAACTCTCTGTGAGATCACCTCTAACCCATTTTCATGCAAGATGAAGCTGAATAAGTTTACTAAATACTCTGATGTGTATGTTTTTTCATGGTTTTCTCTAAAGTTTCCTGAAATATTCTTGAATTTTTTCAAACATCTTGATCTTCTTTACCACATTTGGGCCCAAGGTCATTACACCCTTTTCCAGCTCAAAAGATCAGCTAACTTGCATACACAAGCCAAGACTTTCATCGAGGTCAAGTAGCACCTACGTCAAACCGCTACGCAGTGAGTGTTTCACCTTGTTTGATGATGAAGTGCTTCCGGTCTAGTTGCTGCGCTGGAAAAACAATCAAATACCTTAACTTAGCTGTGTAGATCTACTCTTCTGAACAGAGGAAGGGCGGTTCAAGGATTTCGGATGCTGCGGTTAAACAACTAACAACAATAATAGTAATAACCCTAGAAACTATAAACACACCTGAATGCAGGCTATCAGAATGGTACACATAAAAGTATACAGAGGTAAAGTGAAAACATCTTCAAGGTTGAAAGGCGATCAACTTAAAGGTTTAGTGGGTGTGGATTACAAAAACAGCTTTCAGTATTAAATTCCTACCTGATGAAGACGTTTGCGATGTCTCGAACGCAACTTCCAAAATACTATTATCTAGAAATATGAAGAAATCAAATGGGTGAGTTCAAAAATTTTCACCACTGTACCTCCAGCTTCCATTTTAACATTCATTATTTGCCAGCACTGCCCAATCCAGTGAATCACTTCTGTAGCTATCAAATCATGTGCTACATTCAGTTGTGCTTGTGGACTTAGTCGAACTGAAATTAAGGACGAGAAATCAAACAGAGGGGACACATTTACTCCTCTGGGCATGAGGGTGAGGCAGTCACAAACTTGCTCGCAAATTAGTTTGACTGAAAGTTCAGTCGCGGTATTTTATTTGTGCTAGGTGGGACGACTAAACCCTTAGTTGTTGGAAAGCTCAGCTTAAGTACAAGTTTCCTTTGGGGTAATAATATGTTTGTTGTTTTGTTCGGACTTGCCCTTCACTCACAATTACCTTATACGAGCGATGTAAATGGTGGCATTAGTAGCTACATTTCGTGACCAACGATTATCATTTTAGTCACACTGATAGATGAACCACCTATCCATATCATGAAGCTTCGCTTGCAAATGCTTAATGTCAATAAATAGTAATATGTGCACTGGGTGCAATGAACGATTACACACGCAGTTCACTCACCTATTACAGTGTCAATTTGAACTTGGCGTGCAAAAGCTATTTATTGCGATCGAGCGAAATGTTCTTTGCCCACTATCGACTGGGGGTTACAGTGGCCTGCGGATGAATCAAAGCTTGACACAAACCTATTGGGGCTTAGTGCGAGTAAACAATTGCAGCGAAATTGATTGCACGAACACAAGCGTGCTTGCCAATGATTGACACCATGAAACTTTCCAACCAAATTGGTTAACTCTGTCACTTACACGGTGTATAACGAATCGATGTCGAACGCACCTGCTGTCCGTTAACCTTGTTTCGTGTAGTAAACAGGATTAACAGTCCAAACTGTTCGCGATGTCTGAACGATAGGACGACCTCAAAGAGATGCTGTGCTTTACGTGCAAACAGACTGATGGCAATACAGTGGTTATAATCAAAACGCAATCGGATTCAAACCATATGTATAACAGCCCCCATGGTATATTCAAACTTTTCAAATGTTCAGCCACATCAGTAATGGTGGACTTCTTGCATCGTTGTGAGCATTGTTTTTAATCATAGTATTTTTTGGGACGGTAGATAAGTAGAACATTTATATTAAGATGCATCCTGAGGCGGAGCAAGTTTTGAACAAAATAAATCGTATCTACATCAATTGCACCTTGTTTCAAAACACCAGAACAACTGCACAGTTCTTACCTCTATGCGAGTCAGGTGTATAGTTTTTGCAGTTTTTCGAACGGTTTCATTTGTGGTGGAATTCCCATGACCAGTCACCTAATAGACCGTTGTATCGGTGGGGCTGGTCGTCCCCTGGTATCACCTCAAATTTACAACTCTAGCTGGCATCTGACGAAAAATAAATGGCATTGGCTAAACTTCTAAATAACCATTAATAATAATAACTTAAATCTGTGCCCATTTTATGTCAGACCAAGTCAGGCCCCTCAGCATATAAATGTATAAATTTTGAACAGAGCCTGATCACTGTGAACCGCATAAGCTGCCATATTGATTTAATTCGTACCTATCCAGACCATGAATTTCGAAGGCGTTGAAAAGAGAAAGCCTGTAATCACGTGTATTAAGAGGGCTGAAACCACAAAACTTAACTGCGGGACCTTGGAAAGAGACATCCGGAAACGCGATCATTCGAGAAGACCAGCTGCTGCCAAGGGTTCCCCTAGTATCTCTGTATGCTAACGGATCAATAATGCTCATGCCAAGAAACTTTTCCGGCCTCGAACGGTACGCATATTAGTGTGTGTACATAAGCTTCGGTCACGTTGTCCGGTTTCATTTACCTTTAATCTTATATTCTTACCGCTGGCTGAATAATCAGTTGACAGTATGTTTATGAGCAATGCATGTGCTCCGTTCATCATACAGTGCATTCATTTAGATTTCCGAGATGCTCACTGATTCCGATTTGCTTAGCGACTAGGGATACAGCAATCAATCGGAGATTCAGTTGAGTACGGTGAATTTTTATTCATTATATTTCAAAGCAACGCACAAACCCACTCAACCAGAGACACAAGGGTAAACACACCTTGTAAATACCCAATATTTAGTCACATGCTCTTGGGTATAATTACTTACACCTCCTCTGTGAGATGCATCATCATGCTATTTGACATCTGCTTGCTATAAGGACTGAGTCTTAACGATAGTTTGTAAGTTTTTTCCTTCTTCTGCATTAATCCCTCGTCTATTTTGTCTATCTTGTTACAGTGAGAGCATCTTGGGACAAGTACTTAAAGAATAACAAACATGTTGCGAAGAACCTTTGCAGTTACTTGTTAGAACCCATTTACCATGCAACTGGCCTCCATATGAATCCATCTGTCGAAATAAGTAACCTTGGATCAAACGTAACCAGACTTAAATTTCTCCGGTACTCAACCGTAACAGGTCACCAATTTATAAATGTGCTTGTGCGATAACTGTGAAGTGAGAAAAAGGGTGGCGTTCTGCCTCCAACACAAGTCATCTTCAAATGACTCATACACTAATAATTGTCGTTTAACTAAAATCAAGTCAATCACACTAGCGTAAACTATTTGACTCCAGTCGTAACAAAACACTGCCCCGTGGTTTTTTGCATGGGTTGTCATGAGAGGGTGTTAGAGCGGTTCACAAAAGCCAGCAGTCGTACCCATCAACAGTGCTAAACGGTAAAGTCGTAATTTTAACGATCTGAACAGGGAAATCACAAAATTCCAAGTTTATACCCTTAAGTAGCTTTTCAGAAACATTTTGGAGATGAAAGTTTAAAAGTTCATCCAATACGTGCTTCAAAGAAGATGCATCTCATTGAACCAATGAACTTATGCTGTGTTAGCGTGTTCCGTATCTTACCAAGGGCAACCTTAAACAGAGTTCTGATTCGCTTTATACTGCACCGTTTTCTTCTAACACATACTGCTGGTACTAGATTACTCTTGTTACTGTCCATAACACACTGTTCCAATCAATATAACCGTGTATGAATAAGTCTACCGACCTTGAGCCTACTTAACTAGTAAGCACACTAATTTTTTTAATGTCAGTGTTAAACTATCGATCAATCACAAATACAAAGAGGCAGAATTCTCTGCTCAGGTTACACTCGAGATCATCCAGCACAACTGCAGTTAGCAATGCAGCAGACATTATGAAAGACATCGAAGTGCATCTAAATCTAGACTCAATTAACAAAAGTATTGCCAAAAGAATGTAAGAGACGATAACTGGCGTAGTTTGAGGTTCGACTTAAAAATTCCCTCTCAACGACGTACTCTGTTAACACTTTCCAAATTCCGTATATGAGAGGCCAAATCAATTCACTGGTTACACTATTATAGAAGATTTTAATGAAAAAGGATTAACCCTCGAGGTGCCCTGCACCAATGAAAGTTTGAGGTTAATTGCGGATAATGAACGGAATCTAATACTCCTCGAGCGCCGTCTTCCGAGGTGGTACAAGTATTCAACTGTCAAATACGGACAAATGCGACTCGGTAGAACATGCAAATGTTGGAGTCAGTCAACGTTTTTATACATCTTAACGGTTCGCCCTCGTAAAGAAGTGTAATTAAATTGGAATGGGGTGGATTCTTGACTGAACAACGTCGACGCAGTCAGAGTTCACACGCAAGCTGTTGCAATTGGAACTCCGGTCGATGGGCGTCAGCCAGTCAGTAACGACCATCAGCTGCTATGCCGAATTTGTCTGTAAGATTCGATGATTAAAAGTTGTCTGAGGGCTTGTTGGATTTAAGCTACTGGAATCTCCGAGTCACGCCCGACGAATAAACCAATCGGCGGACCAACCAAGAGACATAAGGACTCTCGGTTAACAGCCATTTTCAATATAAATACTCTTGGTACGATAAGCAGACGTATTTTTTTTACCTTTCCAAGTTGACCTTCACACACATTTGATCGCAGCCTTCTTTCGAAAAGTTGCACTAGACTCGAGGTTCGCTCTCATTAGAGCTCGACAGTAGCGCATATCCTTGCTACGGCAGGCATTTGAACTCCGGCTGGCTGAATGCGAAAGCTGCGATCAGATGTGAGTGATGGTCACCTTGAAAATAAACCAAATCCCTGACTACTCATCAGTGTTGTCTTTAAATAGAATGGTCCAAAGACAGAAATTTCGATACGAATTCATTTCGCACACGCTCTTCAGTCGTAAAAGTTTACGAGTAACAAGCGCGTGCCAAGTGAATTCATATTTTAATTTCTGTCTTCTAATTTTTCTATTCAAATAGCCGAAAGGGATTCAATGTTCCAAGTTTCTCAAAAGTTTCTTATTAACTGAAGTGCGTCGTTACCTGTCAGACGATTGTTCCAAGTTTCTCGACAAAATAGCCATGTGCATGAAACGGTGTCAAAAGACAAAAGAAAGCCTGTAATTCGATTTCAAGATGTTTCATTGAGTGTACTCACAACTCTCTCTCTCTCCTGAGGCGCTGGATGTGACAGACAGTAGCTGATTACCTGAAACCTAGTTGATGTTGAGGTGGATTTCTGATGCTTTTTTACACTGAGCAATTTGTCCGAAGAACCGAAAAAAAATAACGAGTAGCAATCTACTGACACTGCGTTGGAGATTGAGACAGACCGACCATGATGAATTTAGCCTTTGCTGGGCAAGAAGATAAAAATAATCTAGGTAAACTGACTGACACATATCAAAAATATTCCTTTGGTAGGATGTGTAATCTTTGAAATGTTTTCGATTTAAATGCTATTTCGTTAATCCTTTGTTGACAGTCAAGTTGCAGACGGTCTCGTAAGACAGTAATCAATTCGTCTTGAGAGGTGTGACTGGCTTAAGGTTCCCAAACTCGCTCAACAGCGCTCGGCCAGGCACTCATTGATATTTGCGATGGAAAGGCTGGTTCAGGCCTACAGATAGTTTCCTAGATTCAAGGCTTATTGTGATGAGGGAGAAAATTTCCGTGGCTCCGTTCAGCTTCAACTTACTGGCGCGCCACCATATCGGTAGCGAGTACTTAAACATATCCAGACATAGTTCCACCAGGTATGAACGCTTAGTGACTTACGAGTGTAAGCTGGAAAGATGGTTAGAAAGCTTGTAGTGCAAGTACTCTCTTGAGTTTGCGACGACCCAGCAAAATTTCGGAAAAAAACCCAAGTGAATCTGATGTGAGTATATAGACGGGTATTGTACTTAAGTGTTAATGGGACTTAACTATGAAACAATTCTGCTTGCTTCACAGTCTGCGTATTCCATTGTCTAATATCGGCGCATAACAACTTAGAGGAGCATCGTTGTTTAGTGAGAGACCTGCCATTGAATGATTGAAGATTTGGGATATTCTGTGGCTGGGGTTATCCCTAAGTTCTACGTACTGCACTCAGAATTAGTCTGACACTTCTAATCCCTTTGGATGGGGAACTGTCCTCTGCACAATAACTATTACAGCCTTCCATCTCTTACTAAGTTCAATAAGGGTCATATCTTTTCAAGATAGTATTGACAGACTTACATGATTGTTTCGCCGCGTCGATAAATGATGAAGAAGAACACAGTATGAAGGATTTCGTAGTAGAAGGAACCCGCGGCATGTTCCTTAAACGTGAAATATCCTTCGTGTACTCTAACGTTAACATAAAAATTTGTAGTCGAACTCGCACTCTTTTCACCGATGCCTCTATATCTTGTCTGTGTACACAGGCAAATTGCATGTCATCAAGGTGCCGGTTAGCAAAATTTTGGTAGCGAATCTACAGGTCTCTGCAGTCGCTGACGGGGAGATGGCTTATATAAACCACCAAGTTGGACACACAAAACAGATGGGCGATTTGGATATCTTCCAGGCCTTCTACAGCTCACGAACATTTGGTGTCATGGACGTAACGCAGCTTCCGTGATTTGGCGAAGTTGGGTGGTTCAAGAATGTAATGTTGATGAGAGGAAACCAGTCTGAGAACAGTTAACACACCTCGGATTCAAACCTACTTTCAGTTAGCTCATTTTCAAGTCTTACAACTAAACACTGACGGATGACATAAATGTGGAAATTCCGTGACAGGATGAGATGATCAAGTCAATGGATAGCTCACAAGTGAACAATCAAATCTCAGTAGCCTTCACCAGAAGTCTGAATCGATGAAACCAAATTAGGCATGCATGCAGAAGGTTGGGAATCGCAGACCGTATTACAGAAACAGCCCATGAAGAGTCGCACACTAGGATTTCGTCAACGCCAAACTAGTGTGGTGCAGCCATAGACAATGGAAACACACTTCAGTCTGCTGTTTTGGAAGCTCTTAGATTAGACCCTTGAGCTGACAGGTATAAGTGGGAAATTGCAAGAGTTCCTAAATATGATGAATAGGGTACGAAAAAGTTTAGTGTGTAAATGGTATATACAAGTATAGCGGGGATGACTATTTCAAGCCAGAGGCAAACTGTGAGATCAATTGATTTTGTTGAGAAACGTAAGTAAGCAAACCATCTGTCTCCGCAGCTGAGTATTCTTGATGCCTCACTGTTATCTGGTAGTTTGATCGATTCTTCTGAGCCAGCCACACTTTATTCCAATACTGACGAAACATTCAAGTATTACACTGGTTAACAAACAGTGTAACCTTTCCATTAATTCAACACACGCTGCAGGACAACACGATATGGCAGCATTGTGAGACATCTTGCCACGAACTGACGAAACACTACACTCCAAACAGCTAAGTAGAGTGGGAAACGGAGGCATGTATTACAGGACTTAGTAATTCGTCAATTTCTACTTCGTTGGTGGCAACAATTTTTAGTAATGGTACAGAAAACAATAGCCACAGAATCATCTCTGCTTTTCAGTGGAATATGACAACAGGAAGCCTCATATTTTAGAACACAGATAAAAAGTTTATCTTCCATCAGTCACTTATACAGACATTCTACGCTATTTATTCGTATGACTGAATACGAAACTAGACAGACATCTACTGCACTATGTGGATAGAATGCCGTAGGAGAGTAAAATCGGTTGAGTGCAATCTGTGAAAGTGAGAGAACCACCAAAATGTACCACCTTCAGCTTATCTGCGTTACTGGCCTTGTTTGAACAGTCAACAACACTACCCCAACATCGTTCGAAGACAACTCACTTATTTGCTGTAAGTTGCTGGAAATCAACCAATACGATAGTGTCGAAACGAGAAATACAACTGCCACAAAATGAATACTCCGTGAATCTACGGCAAAATACTTTATCTTCCAAAAGAATGCGAGATAATGTATTAGACAATAATGCAATACTTTGGAGAGTAAGTAAACACCCACAAAAGTGAAAGGTATTTCACACTTGGTGAAAAAACTTTGCGTAAAATCTGAAGTCCGAAGCTTTCGAATTTTTAAGGAAGAAACTTGACTTGAAGAGGCCTCGACCATCTGCGCTGTACTTTAACGCAAGTTTTTGGAAAACTGGGATTAAAACATGCATTTCCGACAACCAACTGGGAACAGTCATCAGATCTGTTGGTCGTTTATCCACGCGTGAACCCGAAGTAAAGCTTTATCACGTGTGGTCTAATCAACTGACAAAGTATGTATGGAGTGTCAATTCAATAAAACCTGTTTTCACGGCTATAAATGCGTTTATTTCTCAACGTCGAGCTCTAAAGAGGGTATCGTCGACAAATATTCTGAAAATTGGTATTTTAGTCGCAGCAGTAGAATTCACATTGAACAGAAGGGGAATAGTGAAAAATTGTGTACATGCTTGATGGCACCCTACTTCCTAGACAGAGCTGTGTTGACATCAGTTGAGCAATTGAAATGGGAGCAATCTACTGTATACCACGGAGTTTTAGACGGGAAACCATTTCGAAGACGCGCATTACAATCAAGAACAGCAGTTTCCTTAAAGTTATTTAAAATACAGAAATGTGTTATATTCAGAACAAATTTAGACTTCAGCAACTAGTTGGAGATTATGTGCATTGCAAGTATAATGTCACTCAAATTTAGTCAAAGCTGTCTCAAAAAAACAACAGCTGTTAAAGTAAGCCCTCTCCAAGAAGACATATTTGACTTGAGTTTAACTCAACAGTCGTGCACCTGTTCGTCAAAACCAGAAATTAGCCTGCGGCCGCGTTTTTTCTACAAAACACTGTTCACCCTTGCACCACTGACTGTATATAACATGCGACCGAATCTTCATAAACACATTCGCAACCACGTTCGCCTGTGAATTCTCGTCAGATGTCTCACCAACAGTACAATTTCTGCACCTCCTAGAGGAGCGGTTGGGTAGCCTGAGCCTGACTCACAAGCTAACGAGCTTTATGATGAGTGAAACTCGAATTCAGTGCTTTTTCCAAAAGAGGCTGGTTGAAACTTCAACGGGAATGCGAGGGCGACGACCATTTATGTGTTAAATTCAAATCATACTTCATTTTATTATTTTAAACCATATATTATGTTCTCACACCAAACAACTGAAGTCCCATCTGTTAGCTTTCATATGTTGGAGCCAAGAAAAACTTACGTACAATAACCAGAAGTTGTAAAGCACTCCCTAAGAAATGCACCGTATATGACTGTTTTTTAACATGGTAATTTCGGACATTCTGCTGACTGCAAAAACAGAGAGACAAATCAAGTGAAACTAACACCTTGTCGGTAGAAGTTTCTGAACAAGCGGTAGGACAGGAAACAATAAATACGCAGTCTCTGGACACACAGACATCCAAGAGAATCCTTGGATCTCTCCCGTAAGTCATCTGGAATGGTGAACTCTCAGTTGTTGCGTGCTTTGTCGTCTGGTATCCAAACAAAACATCTGGTAGTTTCCCTTCCCAGTTAATGCCTCTACTATTCAGCCATTCTTTCATTGTACGGTTGAACTGCCCCGTCAACCCGTTCGGTTGTGGATGGTACAGAGATGTTCTCAGACGGTGTATCCCCCAACTCTTCAACATCTCTTGAAACTGCCGCCCGTCAAAGCATGGGCCTTTGTCTGTGACAACTTTGCGTGGCACTCCAAAGTGAACCAGGACGTTGTCCACAAAAGTGTGCGTAACCGTTCCGCTCGTTTGATCTGCCGTTGGAATGGCTTCCAAGCATCGTGTGAAATGGTCAATCATGACAACTAAGTAGCGATTTCCATTTGGACTTGTTGGGAGTGGACTAATAATGTCTATATCCTAGGTGTGTGCGGCCTGCTCTCTTACGATGGATTGCATCGGCGGTGTTGTTGTGATTGTCTCCCGGTTCTGTTGGCAGTTGGGGCAGGCTCGAATGAAGTCAGTCACATCCCTCCGCATCATGGGCCAAAATATCCTTCGCCGCAGTACTTCGAAAACACGTTCGCGCCCTATGCGAACATTTGTGTGTGCCAGTCGAATCACACGTTCCCTCTGACTCACTCAAATAACTGGCAGTCTCCGAGGTCACAGCCCATTTTGCACCTTCACATCGACAACGAGTTGGTCGCCCTTCAGATGTATCCGGTCCCAGATCTGTAGCAGGTCATTCAATCCCGAAGTACACCGCATGGGTTTGGTTCCTGCCAATAGATGTTCACATATTTCGCGTGCCTGAGGATCTTTCTGTTGACTGAACAATATGTTTTCATCGGAAACTAAGACTGCGTTCACTGGTATGGCTTCAGTTGGCAGCTCATTTTCCTGTATTGGCCGCGACAGTGCACCAGGTACCTCACTGTTTGTGCCGTTGACATGTCCGATGGTAAAGTTGAACTCTTGCAATCGAAGTGCCCAGCGCGCCAGTCGTCCGCGCGGATCCATCGCCGTCTTCAACCAGATCAGGGGTTCGTGGTCGGTCTCGACATGAAGGGTAGTCGCTATCAGATAGGTTCTCCATTTCTCTGGAGTCCAAACGATAGCCAGACATTCTTTCTCCGTTGTGGAATACTTTCTCTCTGCTTCCGTTAGTATTTGGCTAACATACTCGACTGTTCCCGACAGTTACAAAAGAACCGCCCCAATTCCGATATCACTCGCATCAATTGACACCGTGACCGGCTCATTCGGTTTTGGGATCGTCAGGTACCGTCGAATGCTGGCAGCTTTCTGTTTGAGTTCGTTGAACGCCACCTCCAAGTCCTCGGTTCATACCAATTTCCTGTCCGTCCACAGCGGTTTAAAGAGTAGATATGCCTTCTGGGAAAACATCGGCGTAAATTTTGAATCGTAACCGACCATTCAGAGGGAACACCTCAGTTACTGCTTCGACGTTGGAAAGTTCTTGATGGCCGACAACTTTTTTGGCAGTAATTGGATCTTTCCATCACCAACCGTATGCCCCCATTTGGCACTTCTTACTACTCAGTTTTAGATCTGCTGTGTCACTTCGCTGTAACACTGCTTGGAGTCTGTCCACGTGTTCCGATAGTGTCGTAGAGAATACAACAATGTCGTCTTCGTATACAGCTACTCCGTCCTGACCTTCCAGAATGCGAAGCAAGAGGCGTTTGAAGGTAGCTGGAGCGTTGTACAAACCAACCGGCATTCTGAGGAACTCGTACTGCTGCCCGTTTACGCAAAAGGCGGTCTTCACCATGTCCTTCATTGCCACTGGTAGTTGCCAGTAACAGGAGCGCAAGTCTGTGAGGGATAATATTTTAGCTTCGTGCAGGTGTGCGAAGATTTCCTCCATCCGGAATATCAGGAACACATCGTTGAACATCACTCGGTTCAGCTCTTTGAAATCCACACAAAATCGGTAGGTTTCATCTGCTTCCTAGTCAAAACGGCCGTTGATAAAAATGGGCTGCTCGTTCGTTTCTCCAGCATCTCCTTTAACTGTCTTTCCAATTCTGAAAACAATATGACTGGTATCCTCCGGTGCATTCCTCCGGTCTGCATTCCTCACCCGGCCGTAGGTTTATCGACTGTTCCATCCACCTACAGAATCCGCAGTGACCATCCGCATTCCTGAATAGATGGATTAACTCCCCAGCACACTGTTTGATGGCTGGGAACGGTCATTCTGGGAATGGGCTCACAGAGACTCCACACATTCGGCACTCCTGCCTGGTCTCTTCAAGATGAAACTTCATGACATCGTCATCAATATGCAACTCGTTCCTCTCCAGGTCTACGATTGCCCTCATTCGGCGTAACAGATCAGCGCCTGTTATCGTCTCTTCCACATTGTCAATGATCAACAGTGCATGACGTAGCCTGACAGTACCTAACTGGAGTTCAACACTCTGGGTCCCGAGTGCCTTTAACGCCGTACCTCCACACGTCACTACCTGCCACTTGTCGGACTTAAAGGCCAATCCTCGCACTCTGCCAGTAATTGACGCCCTTGCCCCCGTATCTATTATCGCAATCACTTGTACTCCGTCGATCAGAACCTTCACCTGTGGAACGCGCCATGGCAACCCATTACCACCAAAAAACAATGAGGAAAACGTCTGTTAGAGCATCGGCGGGCAAAGCGTCCCACCTCATTACAAACAAAACAAAGATTACGGTAAGCTTGCTCACGTGCTCGTCTAACTTGTCCTCTCGGTTCCTCGTTCGTCTTCGAACCTTCCACTGATTTCGTCAGTTCCTCAATTTTTTTCTCAAACCCCATGACATCCAGCCGTCCGACATGCATCCGTATTGGTAGAGGCTGTGTAATCCCAACATGTCGTTCGATGTCCGTAATCCCACAAGACTTGGCCATCCGAACGCTCTCCTGCAACTCCGACGGCAAACTCTGAATAAACCGCTCCCTCACCAATCTATTCTTCGTTTTCTCATCTGCTTCTGGTTAACCCAACGTCAATTGTAACAAGCGTTGGTAGCAAACCAGTGTCGCAACACCCGACGCCATAAAAATGATCTATTGCCCGCTGTCGGTTTGTTCTTTTGTAAATTCTCGATTCAGTCCCGCACGCATTTCTTGATACGATGGTGCGTCCTTTGTTTGTTTGCTCAAGGCAAAAACGGCTTTTGCCCGTACGGTGAGCAATGTTCCCAATGCCGTTAAAAACGGTCCCTCGCTCAATCCGTGACACGCAAATTCCGATAGCCATTCTTCCACTTCGCCGCCTGCAATTTGATTTGACGACGGCAGCATCATCGCGTTATGTTCAGGGCACGGCACCAATGTAGCGAAAAGGGCACCCAATAAAGCACAATCTTTACTGTCCAACACGCTGGTTACCATGCTACGCGCGACCTCACGTTTATGACCACAACTTCCCCGACTTTCGCTCACACGTCGTGCGCACTTCGACCCATTTGTGTCCGACGCCGCTTGTCAGGGCGTTTTTCACTTACCATTCCTCGTCCGTTGGGCCGATCTCGTTGAGCGATGGGTGGTCCGGTCGCTCGTGTTGCCCCCGACCCGCTTGCCGTAGGCTTCTAGAAGTAGTTTGCTGCACCGTCGATGTATTCCGCAGAGAGTTGGAGCACCCGCACCTCTGGCTTGACAATCTACCACACTAGGTTTGGGGTAGGTCGAGGGCGGTAACACAATCGCTTTAGACAACAAAATGGAACGGCGAATAATCATACAGTTTTTGAGCGAAATAACGCAAAATCCAGAAGAAAAACTCAACTTTATGAGAGTACTGCGATGAGGAACAAATTGGCGAATTAATTCGGGGGCAAACATCGCAATTTCCAAAGACAGCCGTGGAAAAATTAGAAATGGCAACGTAGAGAAAGCCCATCGAATAACGTTCAAAGAAGCATGATAGAAAGTATACGACTACCAGAACACAATGAAAATGAAAGGTGCGATAGAACTTTGACCTTGCTTAGTTCTAATCTGGAAGACTGCATTTTGTTCAGTGAGACTGGTTCTAGTTTGAAATGAGTCTCCATACGTTACATTGGAACACTGAGCCGGGTAGAGATGTTTACGGATAACTGATCGATAGCCGATATTATTTTAACGTTTGTTGTTTGTGCAGCGGTTGTAACGCTGCAAATTTCTATGTAAAAAACGTGGTTGAGTAATCTTTGTAACCTAATCACACACACTTCAGTCGCGCTCCACAAACCGGTGATTTGATCGCAACATCATTAGCAAATTTATCAGACAGTACTTACCAGCACAATTTGACGAAGCTGTCTACTTCCTCAACTGTCTTCCACTTGAAAAAGATGTGCGTGATTGGGTACAAATGAACTGTTCTCCCTTTCTGCGGCAGCCTTTCCTGACACAAAATATTTAGAAGCTTGCATGTTTGTCTGAAGAGTCAAGTTAAACAAATTTAATTCATGAACCAACGAAAGTCCAACGCACACGTGACTACGGTGACTTAAGGAAATGTTCGCATGGCATGTAAATATTCAACCTACAGTTTCCTTCGTATGGTAGTACACAGCGCTTTCTAGTTTATTTCAAATTAGTAGTTTATTATTGAAGAAGTTCCTCTGACCACGTGATTATGACCACGACAAACATATAGAACCTGTTACGCTCAGATGATATCCCAAGGTTTGCCGCAACACATTTTTATATTTGTGCGGTACACGTTAGGCACTGTTAGTCTGTGAGCAGGAGAGCTTGCTGAGTGTTCGCGAACATTTTGGAATAGAAAGGGCTCCGTAATAGTTTTCAACGGATCAGTAGGCATTGACTAAGTAGCATGATGGCGATTGAACGAAACCAAACATTCACAAATCTGCGGCCTACTTGATTCACAACTATTCAACGTTGGGCATTCATTCAATGTTCCATTGGTAGGCCTGACGAACACAATTATGACTATTCTGTTGGCGACAGTAGTTATTGCCGAAGACGCCATGATCCAACTAAGTAATGACAGTTTATTTTAAAGTTCCTTGAACAATTATTGATGATAGATGACAATGCACCCTATAAATACCATGCGAATTTTCTCCTTGTCGCACATGTTTTCGGGGCCAAACAAAGTTGCTTTATGCACCCGTCTTTTGGTTTGTCTTGGGCGCAGTTAACGGAGACAGCCGC
>QNGE01000309.1:150110-202202 GCA_008508345.1 Paragonimus westermani
CTATACAGAAGCCATCGGTACTCTTCAGTTGTTTCGGACTGCCAGAGACGGTGGTGACAGACAACGGCTCTCAGTTCACCTCTTTCATCTTCGAAAGCTACTGCCAACGGCTAGGCATCCAGCATATGCGATCCCCAGTTTACCATATTCAGTCGAACGGACAAGCTGAAAGGTTTGTCGACACATTGAAGCGAGCATTGTTGAAGGCCAGAGGAGAAGGTCCCCCAAGTCATGTTGTACAGACCTTCGGACAACCCCAAATCCAAACGTTTCAGATGGCAAGTCGCCGGCAGAATGCACGTTCAGTAGAAAACTGAGAACTGCCTTTGATATCATGATCCCGCATTCAAACAGGAGGGGAGGACGCAATGCAAAAATGGAAAGACAGTACAATCGAAGACTCTGAGCTCGCGCACGATACTTCACGATCGGCGAGCCAGTGCTTGTACGCATGTTTCATGGACCGATGAACTGGAAGAGAAGAGTAATCGTCCAGCGGAAAGGTTCAGTCCTCTATGAGGTGAAAGTCGGCGAAGCCAAGTGTGCGGCACGCAAACCAGATTCGCCGAAACCGCGGAGATCCACGGTGCGACTCGGTAGGACCAGCCGCACAACTCGATTACTGGACGCATTCGACTTGAAGAGAAAAGAACACCCTACCAAAGCCGCACAGTCGTCAGAACCGACGTTACGGTCTCAAGATGCCGAACCCAAGTATCCCGTGAGGTGCAGACGACGGACAAACATGTGCAGCAAACCGGTCAAGTTTATTCACGTCGATCCTCGGAAGCAGTCTTATGATTGAACCCAACAGTCTTCAAGGGATAGGTGTTAGAGGACCCCATTTTTTCCGTCCAAAAACTCCTCCTTCCTCGAGAAGACCATCCTATCCAATCATAATAAGCGGAAATGTCCTGAGCATTCGAGAGGTGACCTCCACCAGTTTGTACCTGTCTGGCCTTTATTCCGCTACGCTTATTGGTGGCTTAGTGACCTTAGCTATTTTTTTATGTCTGTCATTCGGTTTTCTGATTCCAGAATGTTGGTAGGTCACTACGCACCTTATAAATACCATGCGAATTTTCTCCTTGTCGCACATGTTTTCGGGGCCAAACAAAGTTGCTTTATGCACCCGTCTTTTGGTTTGTCTTGGGCGCAGTTAACGGAGACAGCCGCATATTTTCGAGACCAAGACTTGCCGTGTTAATTATATCAGGGAGCAGAATCCGATTTCCTATCAATCGTCTTATTATCCGTGGACGAACCAGCGTACTGAATCAAGGGTTACAACACTTATAGACTTGACAAGTCAAGACGGAATTAACAAATGTACTTACAGGTTGAAAAAGCTCGAAGGAAAGTGAATAATCTGAAGACTGTCACCAATAGAGAAACTGAAATAGTTGATAGTTTTTTGCTGGACTTCAAGGTTTAAGAGATTACTGAAAATTCGTCAGATTCCTCTGAGTTTTCTCCTAGACCAGCCAAATTCCGATCGGTTTGAATGTGCTTATAATCGATTGGCAGCATTATACTTCCAAGGGACTCAATCTATGTGTGTAAAACAGCGTGTATGACTTTCCTGATCCTGACTTTTCTGCTGCCTTGGCAAATTGGTCAAGCTTGTGTGCTATTTTTATCCAGCAGGCTATGCTGACTAGTACTTTCGTCTTTACGGGTTCAACCATGTCAGATAGGTCATGAGATAGAGGCTGGTTAAAAGAGAGATACCAACGGTGACACGCTGGACACGGATGTCTTACACTTCTCCAAATCATAATCCTTCAGGTTTTCGCCGGGTAACTGTTTTGTGAGAGTGTAATCACAAGTGGTGCAGTGCAAATCACCCGTGATGAGCGTTATGCGCGGGCGTTTTCTGGTTACGGTCACTGGAACAGGTTAACTCGTAACGGATACCACCTACCGTAGCAATTCTGATTCTAAACAGTTGCTTAAGTAGATTCCATGTTTTATGTTCTGGTTTTACCAAAACCGTCTTCAGCAGTTGGAAGTTCGGCGGGTTTTCTCTTCTCCGTAGCTTGTTGTAACGGTTCCGCAACCGTCGTAGTGCACTGAGGAAATACTAAGTAACAGAAAAGTCATTAAGAAGGACAAATAGGCTGAAAAGTCTCAACCTTGTTGGTGTCACACTTCCCATTGTTGCCTACTGCACAACAGTGTTATCAGGTGCATTCACTTCTTTCTTTGTCGTGCTATACTCGTGAGGTAATGAAATCAGTCATTAAATTGATATAAGGGTACGACATTTCTTAAGCACACAATCGAGGTGTTTCTATCATCAGCACAATTTATCCTCGGTTTATTTTCAAGTAGTTACAAAGCATGCGGCAAATTATCTTGATCATTCAAGCATATAACTCACAGTTCTCAAACTACAGTGCACAAACACTGGATCAGCGTTGACTTCATGACCTTAGATCCACAAATACGTGCCAAAGAAGTGCCCCCACCTTACACACGAATCAAAAGTACTGCTCAGCTGAAACATAACGCAAGTTCTGTTAGAACGTTCTCATTTTTGGGCCGGTTAAATGAACATTAAATTAGGTTCCAGTGAGGAATGTATAACAGAACTCACCCCTCCAGAGAGCTGCTGACAAGTGTTTGTTTTGTATGACCAGTAGTCCAGGAGTTATCGTGAAACATTTAGGTTCTAGATTGGATACGACATTCTCCCATATAGAGCCCAACAATTTGGGACACTTAAAAAGTTGTGTTCTGCAAGGCAACGGTAAAATGTGGTCAACAAGCGTTTTCTGTCAACTAAAAACAAGATTGGTTCCCATGTTTTTGGTGGGAGCTTCGCCATTCCAGTGTCTAGACGAAATGCATTATCGGTCCGCTTTCTTCAAACGGTTATTGCAACTAATGAAAATGCCATGAACATTCATTATTTATTGCTCAAGATTCAAGGAAATATAGAAGTTTTTGAATCCTCGGGATCTAGGCGAAAAGTCAGCACTGGTAACCGTTCCCATCAACAAACATCCAAAATGAACAGCTTTTTGCAGTCTCTCTTAATCGATCAATGATCCTGAAGTGAACCTCAACATGCGTAATGTACTGTAAAGTGCATCTCACTGTCGTTATGTTTTGAACCTCACGTAGTTAAATTAAACACTAGATATCTTTAAATGTTAGAGTACACTACGAAGCCAACGCAGTTGCTTCCACTTGATTAAATATAAGTTCGTCAATACAAAAAAAAGTGGTTTCATAAAAGCATCACATAATATTTTGGCTTCGCCTATGGTACACTGGCAAGTTGAAATATGCCGTGTACACTCAGAGTGAGCAGAATACACATGAATTAAATGCTTCCATGGAAAACACAGTTGCCAATTTACCATTGTTTCATAACAGTATGCGCGCTTGTTCGTATCTGGAAGTGTTAGCACAACGACTCACATACAAGTGGTAGTGGACATTGTGATCAGCTGCGGTTAACTCGTCAACCTGTCAAAATTCGCTACAATCGATAGTGCACCTATTATCACATCCTAGAAACGATACACACCTAAACAGATCTTTCTAAAATTCAGTAATAGTTGGAAAAATTGAATAACGTTCACACAAGCTGAGTACATCGCTAACGGATGAACATTGTGCCTGAATTGCCAAAAAAGTGAGCTAAAGGCAAATTTTCTTTTTACTAGTGTATATCCATGTACGAACTGGGTTTTGCATTTGTGTGGAAAGTTGACTTATCTGGTTCCCAGTCTTCTGTCTCTATATCATTTTCTGTTTTTCTGTTTTTTTTTTCGATAGAAATAGCCGGCTATAGGTGTACATTGCCTGCTTTTAATTAACCTCCCAAGAGCTTTTAGTTATCAGACCACTTACCGTAGTGCCACCATCCCTCAACCATTAATCTCCACAAAAATGTCCTGTAAGTTAAAATGGGCCTGGAATGGTTGTACAATGCCCTTCTTCTCTGCTGCTCATACATTGGACACACACGTTTCCGAATTAACACAAGCAGCAGATATGACAGCTATCCATGTATTGTTTACGGAACTGCCTCTCTAGTTAATAAACTGTTGTCCCCTCTAATAACAGAGGTTTAGATGAGGCTTCAAAACAGGTTTTTTGATTAGCAAGTAAAGAACCCTGTTCTAACCTGTATGCGCAGAAAATGCATAGAATGTACAGACGACGAGACTTCACCAATATAATCGGTCTAACGTTTTAGATTAATTACGAACTAATATTCCTTCATGTGAACCGTATTATATATCAATTAGCCAATGAAAATGCACACAGTTTTTCGTTGCCAGTTCTGGGATATTTGTGCTCGATGAAAGAAAATGAGGGATTTCGAGATACGGTTGACGCTTATAGATTTGCTGATGTAACTTGATCTCACTGTCGATGTTTACACAGATCATCTATTCTGCTTGTTTCTCTGTTTTGGCTAGATTGACGGATAATAGCTTCCATGTCAGTTGACAGATCAATCTGACTTACAGCTTGAGAACTCACCTAAGCCAATTGGCTTATAGTATGCTGCTAATCATTTGAGAGAGAGAAATACAGTTCACTTTGTCTAATTGGTGGACATGACTTAACTCATTTCAGATCGTAAGCATTTATGTTAGTCGATGCTGCGTTTATAGTATGGGTTTTGCTGTCGTGAACAAAAGTATTCGTAGTAGGTTTCCTAGACAATTCATAGCAAATAAGACAGGCGTAAACAATTTATTGATGGTACATTTCGGCGGTCATATCAGTCAACATAATGTATGTGGAAGCGTTGTTTGACAAAGTTCGGTTGCCACGATAAAAACCGGATGCAAACTCTACTTTGAAATACAAAATATGCTGTCTGAACCGCCTCAAAAACTCCCACAGACAATTCAGCTTGCTGCCTTGTGAGAGTCCCTCATTGGGACGGCGCCCAGAAGGGAAACGCATAAAACGAACACCAAATATTGTTAACTGAACCATGCACCTTTAGTGTGAAATTCAACTACCTCTAAAAAGTAAACGGTTTAGGTTGACAGACATACTATCAACATTTAAAATGCAACGAAACTATCTGTAAACAGAAAAAGAATGAGTAGTTTATTTGTTTCCGTGAGACTTCAATGTGTGTGTAACCTTTAATGGATTAGACAGCAATTTATACAAGCCCAACTTCACAGTAACATTTTACAGAAGGACTATGGGAATTGTGCATCACAGACTGCACATCACCGTTACAGCAAAATGTCGAAGGACCACACAGGTTTAATTCAAAACAGCAATGCTGTATCTTCTTCCTAATCCCAAGGTCAACTATGCGTGTCTAGCGAGTGTTCGCTGAATGAATGGAAACTATTTAGAAGTCATCCAATCATAAACTGGTATTTACAGAGTGTACATGTTTGCATTAATTTCTTTATCAATCTACCTACCTTTTCAATACAAACGCGTTCTGACACATGTTTATGACATCCATTTTCGAACAACATTTTTGATCAGGAATTTAACATTTAAAATGTCTCGGTATACGTTACTCATAAAACACGAATTCTAACAACGTGAGTCATTTTCTCAAACGCCAGTAGTTACTGTGCAACTGATGATTGGTTAAAAATCCCCAGTGTAGTCATCAGAAAATGGCGTAGTGAACATGTTCGTTTCCGGCTATTCATCAGGGAGACAATTACGTAACGTTTATGTGGAACAGAACTCTCAGGGTGAATCGGACAAAAAACAAGTGGCAAGTTCAAGTGAGGTCAGACACATCGTAGACACACACAAAGACAAAGTTGCGTACAAAAGTGCAAAGTTGAGTAGAGAAGTGCAATAGCTGTTTTAATTCTGCTGGAGGTATACGGACATCTAGGTCGTTAATCATAATGTAATCACACAAATAGTTTATCGTCTCTTTCAGTGGGGTATTTGTAAACAAGGACGATAAGTACTGTAAAAGCATTTGTTGTGCAGTTTGGTCCAGCCGGCTGATTGTTTTAATGAATTAAAAGAAGTCTCGTAGGCCATGTTTTGACAGCTTTTGCCTGACGGGTTCAAGGAGATACAGCAATCATTTATCCAGCGAGTGATACCGTGAATCGCACATATCTAAAATAACTCAAAGAGATACACCCGCTTCGAGAACATTCGGCAGTCTCAAGAGCCTGAGAATCGTGGTTCCAACGAGCCGAATGCGTTCGAAAATTAGGAAGTCATTTATCGCATTTTTTTCATAGAACGCAATATTTTCGACGGCGCCTACTCTAATTGCGGGGTTATTTCCCTCTCATTCCTCACCTTCTCGAAGTTGATTCGACCATCTAGTATGGTCCTTATTTCGTCTAAGTAATCTGTCTTACTGCTCGGTACTTACATCACAATGAACGGCAAGTTTTATTTCATAAATGTGCTGCTTGATTCAAAATCTTTGCTTGCATTATTCACTTGGGAATAGCTCGACAGACTTTCTTGTGAAAAATGCGACTGAGAAACACAGTAAATGGACTCATTCGTATGTCCGCCTTCGATTTCAATGGTCCGATTAGCCTACAATGAGTAATTGTCAATCGTATTGATTTCTATACTTATTCCACTGAAAGTCGTGACTTCAACATACTTGGTCATAATCGAAAAAAGAAGTTTTTTCACACTCACGTCTCCAGCCAAAGAGAGTGCGGTCAATTAATCTGATCAGTGCCACGCATAGCGATAAGGACTGGAATAATGATTGTGGACAATTTGGTAAAGCTTCCTAATCAACATTAGCTGAAGAGAACAAGTAATTAATTTTCTTAGCTGCTCACTTCTTAGGGGGATCGTTCTTCATGAGGTCAGATGAAGTTTAAAAAACAACAAAAGAATGTGACCCGATGTATGCAAAATAGGTACGCATGTCTCAACCCGGGTACAGAATAAGAAATGAATTTAGAGAAGTCCTAATTTAAAAGTATAGCCTTGGCAGGTTATATTTTTGGGAAGTACTATGCTCTCTACGGAACTTTAGAAAGCAGCTTGTGCACTAAGTCACCACAATCTGATGGATCTCTTGGGGCTGAAACATAACTTAGAAGCTTTATGAGAGAGAATATGGAAAAACAACAGATTGTTCATATCTGTTAGGGTTCATAGCATAAGAGTGGTTGAGTGAGTTGGAATGTTGGGGATTGTTAAAAGATAGGAACAGCTCTTGATGTTAAACACCTCATTACGGCGAAACAGCCAAGTCATTTTGTCTCTCAAAGTTGCCATATACAACAGGAGTTTTAGATAAAGTACCGTTTCTCTGAGTGTTAGAACAGCAGCCTAAGGTTTCTTGTATTGATTCATGCAGTTGAAAAGAAGACCAGTTTTCAGCACCCTTGACGAATACAAACAAGAGTTGGGGTAGGGCACAATGAGTCTCCTCAAATGAGATCGGCAGAAAAATTCACGGGAATCCAGAATGTGTGGTTAATTGTGAATGATGCTAAAATCACATTTGGATGTGCTTTGAGGCAGACCGTATGACTGTGATGAAGCGGAAAGTACCCGCAGATAAATTTGCTAGGGTTACGGCTTCCGGACACTAGTTGATTTGAGTCCGGTTTTTTTCATCCCACTCGAAAATAACACGAAGTAACCAAGTCTTTGATATTCATTTTCAGGGCAACACGAATCAAGTGTCAAGAAAAACAACCTGCGTACATTTATATGATTAACTTGAGCGGCCACATAAAACACCATGTGTTAGAACAGACGGATAATAGAAGACTTGCAGTGGAAAATAGACAAATTAAGGTAGATACAGAAAAAAACATTAAACCGGTGCACACAGAATTTCACAACGTAAGAACAATAAAATTTAATTTTTTGCTCACTCATGTAACGTTCATAAACAAAGGTATACACTCCCCTTGGGTGTGAAACCAGCGAGTCCGGGAAACCTTACAGAACCAACCCTCGAATCCATAGTACTGATAAATAAAACCCAAATTATGTGCTGACTGCCAGACTGACGCTTCCAGAATCAGTAACCAACCGCAAACATGTCACAATATGTCAAGCAATGTGTTGATATGTATAAGGTGTGCCCAAGATAAAGAAAACTGTTAAACGAGATTAGTAGGCTGAGTAGTCAAAAGGATCCCTCCTTCCCTTTGACTAGCCCAAGAGCCTAGTCTTCGCTCGACTGGTATTCCGATCGTACACAAACAATGCAACGAAAACAGCAACATTTGAAAACAGACATTCTGTTGGTATGTTCTGGACAAACGAGGCAAGATTCCTAGCCGAACAATGAGGCTGGTTGCATGACTAGGTGTCAGGTGAAAGACGAAACCACGCTGGTTTGACAGAGAACGCAAACGGGTTAACAGCTGTAGCATTCGTAACCCGAACACAGATTTCACCAGTGCTGATGTAGCTTTCAACAGGTCTCCAGCAGCTCATCGTCAAGTATGAAAGAGGACACAATGTTCCGTTACCCTTGCATCAACACCTTGCACCTAGTGGACTCAAGGGTCACATGGAAGTGACAAGCTGAAACCTGTGATCAGTTTAAAATGGTCTGTGCTCCCCTAGTATTCCCGGAATTTGGAGTCACCCACGTAGTTTAACTTTCGAAAACCAGCGTCTCTGACTATTTCCATGTCGTTCTATTTACAATAAGTTTGAGACCACTTCCGGGAACCACCGGCTTTGTCATGAACGGATGGAAAAAGATGGACCATATACTATTGCAACCTTAATCGAGATGATGAGAGTGAGTGCTAAATTTTGGTGAGCTCTAACCTGGCTTAAGATCTTACAGTAAATTTCTCTCAGAACGTAGAGATGCTACTCAGGCACACTCTCCCTCGATGAACGGCCTCACAGTACAAATTTGTTAGCTGATACAAAAGCCCAGACGATAGCTAGAAAGTCAACTACTGTCTGCAGTCCTTCCGAATGGCGGCAGTCGAACATCTGACAGAGCCTGAAAACGCAAGTGCTGTAGCTCGTTTCACCCAAGTTTCTAGGTTATTCACGAGTTGAGTCTAGCTTACGAAACAAAGTAACCGCACATAACTGGACACCGATGGGATCCAGCCAACCGTACTGAAGTTTGCAGGTAAAGTGCATACGCCGCTTTTGCAGATAACACCGATTAAACCCTAGTCATTTTAAACGACTATGCAAGCTTAGATTTCCTTAAGCAGATTTTTCGTCTCTAGAACCACCA
Source organism: Paragonimus westermani (assembly GCA_008508345.1). Taxonomy (NCBI): domain Eukaryota; kingdom Metazoa; phylum Platyhelminthes; class Trematoda; order Plagiorchiida; family Troglotrematidae; genus Paragonimus; species Paragonimus westermani. Next base: position 159,289 of record QNGE01000309.1, read on the forward strand.
CTGGGTCCTCATGTGCAAAAGAAGAACAAGGGGGCGTTTTGGACCGGTCGCTTTACGACTTCACATGCTATTTAAGTCACATCGAACAGCATTTGCCCTGCCTACTTGAACGTTCAAGGCTACAGACAACACTATGATGTATGTGTGCCAAACAGCGTGTAGAAAGTTAGTGAGTTCACAATAAAGCTTGTCTTTGGGTGTGCCTGGAATGCAAATATTCCATTTGAAAATGGCCTAAGAAAAGCATGTGTCTGATGTATTTCAGAACTAATCAGTAGCACCCACTCATGTTCTGACCAAGAGTTAAACACAGGCTCACGTTCTTACCAGCAAATCTCATGAATGCATCTCTAGTGACTTCAATGTACAGAAGTCCTAATGACCTTGTATTGACACTAAGCTAAGGTTGCTGCTGAGCAACACCCACACTTTAAAGTGCGTCCAAATGGTGAGTAGTGAATGGTATTGAAACGTCTCATTCACGCTGAAATCACAAAACTCTTGCTAACCGTTACATATATCGACTTCCGATTGCTGATCGCTGATTTGATTAACAGTGTCAATAAATAACACCGAAAATCGTGTCATACTCACTTTTATAAGTTATATATTTGTTCATCTCGTAAACTTTTTCATTACATTGTACTACCTACAAATCTCAATAATTATCAGGTGGAACAGGAAATATTCAATCAGTTAGAATGCAGCTTGATGTTCTTGATTAGCTACACTACAAAAACCGGGAAGCCAAAGACAATTAGGGGGGAAATGAAACTATTTCACCCACAAACTAATTCACTTTGAACCTAACAAGTGATCATGTGGATTTCTTGGGCTAAAATTAACAGCAACTGACATCTGTGGTATCCGTTGTAGTCTGGCACCTTTTGGTGTGTTAACCAGACACCGTTTGAATAGTGCTATCAAACGCTGTCGGTAGAATCGGACAATCTAGAATAAAAGTACTTATCAGGCTTTCTGTTTTCTGTGGATGTGTACTAACTGAGACTTTGGTATTGATATGTTCGCCGAGCTTGGCAAGCAACACCACTGTTCCCAATCATCAGAAACCAACTGAGACTCCCTGAAGTTCACACTTTGGTGTTGCAAAATGGATTTATATCAATTAAATTCAGTTAGATAAATTCTTCATTCGCAGGTTATTATAGGGGAATAAGTTGTGGTTTCGGGAAAGTCTTGCCTAAATATCCTAAATACCCGATTTATCACAATACTGACATCAAGTTATTGGAGAATGCACAGAATACAGGGTAAATTGACACAACCTAAAGAATACTTACCATAAGTTATTAACGAAGTAAACCAACTTAATGTTACTTCCGGTCGTCGTATTCAACCAAAGTGAAACTATCAGCACGGCGTCCGCTTGTGATTGGGGATATCGAGGTGTTTCCGCTGGTTCTGTACAATACAACCTGAACTGGACAACGCTTGCCTTTAAGCAAACTGAATCTGCTGTGTTCGGTTCATTGTACAAATCCCGTCATCAAGCCCCCTAAAACAACACTGTGGTAAGATATCAGATGAACTCCAACATAAACCTGCAGTTCACTTTGAGATGAACTGACTGAAATACCAACCCAATTATTTTATTCACGGATTCTTTCGCTTCTTGTGAAGGATGGACTCTGATCAGCGGTAAATTCCTAAACACCTCGAAAACACTTAGTGTTTACGTCTTCTAAAAGAACATAATTATTCCAGCATCACGTCGCCAAAAATACACCGGATTGAAACACTTTCCGAACTACCGATAACTATTACAATAAAAATGACATATGGGAAATTGACTATCGTGTCGTCGCAAACAGAATTGAATGTGCCCACATTTTAAAAGTAAACCACTGGAATCTAGAATAGTATTATGATTATCAACGTCACTGAAAGACAGGCATACTTCTTCAAACTATGTTCTGTCGCCAGATTCGACTGAAACAATCTGAGCAGAGATGACACCTGATTTCGCTATGCAAAAGATTAACACATTGTGCTCATCACTTTTTGGTTTGCTGTTCAGAACATTAAGAAGACTGTTCGCGCTTATTTCATAGTCCGTTTGTTACACCTCACGTTTCTACAAACAACCGAGTGAAAAGTGATTGCTATTAATGAGGACTGGTTATTAATTGTTAGACAAGTAAGCTTTATAAATAAAGAGGTAGACAATTGTGAATGTTATCGAAATCTAGTGCGTGTTAAAGTTTTGTAACTAATTACCACACGCATCTTCGACTAAATTGCTTTATATTGCAATTACTTAAGCTCAGAGCCGTTTGTCAAAGTGTGACTGTCCTGTGAAGTTCAAATATTAGCAACCGTCCAACTCACTCATTTGGTTACTTACCACTGGAATGTCTTTGTCTGATGTGAATACACAAAACTAATCGATGTGATTATCATAGAATTGAATCAACTGCATAGTGAGGCTAACGACCTAGAAAACACAATGCGTCTAGCCGTCAGCTTGTCAATCAAAGTGCTGGATGCTGGTGCACACGTGTGGAGTGCTGTTTTTCCTGTCAACTTCTATCAACTTGAGATGAACAGAGTGGTAAACTGACACTTGCTTTTATCGTTGTTTCTGCAGTGGAAAATGCACCAGATGAAGGTGTATACACTGTGGACTATAGAAGGTACACGCCATCGGGGAGTATAAAAATGGTTTACATTCTAAGGTTCGATACATGAAAGCGTTTCAGTCGGTATACACAGCATAAATTCTGAAGTGAATTGAACGTATGCATTCTGCGATTACATCATTAATGGCCTTCTTGAGGTCAGTTAAGAATGTTGTTTTGAAATTGAGTAATTCTTTAGGCGGTTTTGGTTGAGATAGTGAAAGAAATTCGTACTTATATCATCTGACTTAAGCAGTCCCGGTGGAATTTCACATGATCTACTTTTTGTCTTACAGAAGTATTATCGTCACATATAATACACTTCATTGTGATGCAATCCATCATACACTGGATATGTTGATCAAATTTAAACGTGTGTTTGTACAGTATAATGATTATCAGAATCAAGAACAGTAATCCTCTTGGTAAAACTATTAATATCCACGAGTCTGGTTACTTGAGGCTAGAAGTGTGCTGACTGTTTGAGGATGACAGGACAATTGTACACGGTGTACTCTTCCGTATGAGCATATAAATCGAAGCAGGAGGATGATGGAAGTTATGAACGAAAATTATTGTGATTCTTTTTTAATATGTTTTGCCTCTCATTTTAGAAATTCTCGGGCACCTTGCAACTGTTCTCTCAAAATAGTTGATAAGAGATTGCTAGACTCGGCAGTTGAACTTTCTTGCTTGTTTTAAATGTTATATTTCACCAACAAGAAACAGCCACCTGGAACACAAGGATCTTTCTACTTGGGTGGTTTTTTCATCTCATCGACATTGTTACGACATAAATGGTTATCAAACTAAACACGAACTCGCGGTCAGTACCTAAATATTGTTCTCAGTAACTTGAAGCACTGTAGGCTCGTTAAAAGATATGCAATAGCAAACGTACTTCGCCAGCATCCCGTTTGGGAGGTTAAGTGAACTTCATACAAAGGCAAAAGGCCAATCATTGAGGCAGATTTTCATAGTAGGTACAAGCGATTTCAGAAGAATATTTTAAATCTACAACACGATATTTGCTGGTTTTTGCTAACGTTTTATTTCAATTTTTCCATGTAGTGCGCACTAATGAATAATGTCAGCTAATAAGTCGCACTAACTTTTTACTCTGCGCTTCTGCAGATTTTGCTGAGCGTTACTTTACCGTTCAGAACAAGGACAATTCCGTTTGCTGGGCTACGATGCACGTCGTGGATGAGCTATGGTCTCCACTAATAAACATCGTTCCGGACGTTATTTGCAGGGTGGGTTGGATTGCCAGAAATTTCAGTAGTTCACATCTGCAGATATCTACCTTCACACGAACTCACAACAAGTCCATTGACGTCAGTGAAGAATTCGCTTGGTCCGACGGACAAGAATACGTTGTACGGTGCCCAGTTTTCCCATTGGAAGGATCCGCTTCTGACTAAGGTCTTGTTTTCAGACATTTTCCAGGTTTTCGTTCGACATAACGACAAACGATGTAAGTTCTTCAACGGTTTTATGGTCTGTCGCGATACTCCCTATGAAAATTGTTTACACAAGCTAAGGTTTTGATGTTCTTTAGTTTGTCCTCACAAAAATCCTGTGCTAATTAATAATAATAATGAAGTTATTGCCCAACAAATCCGATGATTTGTCGTTTCAATCTGAGGAGAAGTATTAATCGAGGGTTCAACGATTGTACATAACAGGACAGTTACTGAGTTTCCTTCCGAGACGAATACTTGATGTGACCGTAGCTCCTAAGCACATGTGGCTGAAGATTTGCACATGATAATTCGGTTACGGTAGTAAGCGGGTCATCATGATTGTCTGAGGAGAACGTGGACTGTAGCCCGAATTTTCGCCTTGACAAGGGTGTACACTGTTGATCAGCTATAACAAGAGATAAACCCTGAAACAACGTTTATCGTTTCAAGGGCCCGATGAAAGTGTTAATAGGAACGTGCCAGATACATTTAAGTCGGAATACTATCCAGTTTTGTTTTAAACGACACCTCAAATATGGTTCACTCCCACTCCAATTAGGAAATAGTTCATCGGAAATTGTGCACCAAAATATTACTGGTTTCAGTCTAAAATAGTGTATCATAAGGGTAGGCATTGTTGGGATGTGAAAAATTTTACTTTTAAAAGCAACAATATGACACCTGAGAAACTAGAGGAGAATAAGGTGTTTGAATCCAAAGTGAATAGAACCAATGGAAAAATTAAAGTTCCAAACGCACAACAGCAATCTATAATAATTTCATCCACTAGTGTTTATTAAGAAATGTTGGTCAATATTTATACTCAAAGTTTTATACTCCAGGACTGGATATCCTCATTTTGATCAAAGAACAAATATTCACAGTGGCTTCCACGTATCGGATTGTGAGTGCAACTGCATCACATGCAAAGTTTACTGTTTCAGTTACCCTAGCTGAGGCTGAAGCGGAATCTGTTGAAAACATTTCGTTGTTGACTGCTAGTGCTTTACTGATCATCTGAATATCACGTTTTTCAAGCTTATCAGATAGTTAAAGCTAGCAAATATTCAACAAATACTCAACGCTGAGCCACATTCCGTACACTAATGGCATATAAATTTGCATCGGTGACAACAAGCACGTTATCGTAACAATTCACTCACTCTTCATTCTACGGTAGTATTCCAATGTCATCCTAACTGGTGTAGGTGTAAAGCTTGTTCTGTAAGCCAATCAAACAAAGGCCACATAGAATGATTGGTAGACAACAAGCTGGTGTTCATATTTTATCGGTTGAAATTTCGTAACGAGTTGATACACCATGTCAAGTTGGTAGCAAAGCTAATTCTGAAATATAATGGGATGATGAAAAATGTCATCATTCTATTTAAGTGAAAATACCACTCCACTAAAAAACGACGAATACCTCGTCCCTGATAAATGGATTGAGAATAACACGACACTGCAAGCAAGTTTTAATACTCTAACTTTCAAGTGTCTTCCAATCGAAATCGATTAAGATTTCGACTGCAAGACTCTTGAGAAAATCAATCCGCGGTGATTGAAACATAAAGTATTACAACTTGCTCGTAACGTTGTCTTATTCTCAATCCACTTATTAGTAACATAGTAAACACGACGTTCAAAGTGTTTGATTTTGTTCGCACTAAATTTGGGGCGGACATCTTACATTGTCTTGTCCCAGTATCTGTTTGTCAAAATTCCTGAGTGATAAAAAAATCAAGCTTACCTGACGTTTCCCTCTCATTTCTCGTCATATTCACTAAGGTGCAATTCATACTTTCTATATTGTTCAGAATAGACATCCTCAGATTTCTCAAACAGACCAAGTTGCACCGCATTAACAGTGAGCTACTGTTAAGAAATCAAATCAGTTGAATGCACGCAATTCAATAACTGGTGGAAACGACTAACAACCGATTTATGGGGTAGGAAAAAAGCACGATATTCCGATTAACATTGGATTTGCACAGCTCAAACAAATTCATTGGCGTCACCCATATGTCTACATAATGATATACCACAGTATAAAATGACGGTGAAGATGAATTGTGACTAGTAACTCTGTCAGTCAGCACCAGTGAATTATCTTGCAAAGCTTGGTATAACCCTAAAAGAGAAGGAATAAGCTGTGTTTTATAAAGCACTCAAAGTTGTACACTAGTTCAACTCGCCAAACTTACACTGAAGTTTTTTTCTAAATAAATGTTGCATTACGCTTATTCCTCTTATGTTTGTTCAAACGGGACTACCCAAAAATTGGGAGCTTAGATCAGGTCGTGTCTTTCACAGCTTTGTTGTGAAGTGGTTAGGGACAGTTATGATGGGTGAAATAATTGTGTTTCATACATTTGTGATACCACCAGTTCGATGGGTATAAACCGCAGAATACCTGAAATGAACTCTGGAGTGAATTGCCACAGATATCTCAATACAAGTATGTTTAGCAGCCACTCACACACACACCTGAGAAGCTCACCTTGATCAGCCTAACTGTGCACCATTGAATGTTTGTAGGATCGAATGAAACTTCACTCAAAGAAGGTTTACACTGGCCACGCCGTTCAAGCAGCTGACCATTTCCATTCACTTGATCCGTAGCACAATAAATTTAGTTTTAAAAGGCTTATCCGTTAACTGGCAGATGAAAGCAAACTGCAAACTCATCTACATCATTGTGAGCCATTTCACTTTTAAACAACTAAGAAAAACCATAATACTGTTTGGTTGAAAACCGCGTATTCCAGTTATACGGGCATACAAGTATCAGCTCAAAGAGATTAAGTTCGGTGTAGTGTGTTAAACGCTAAATGATAAAATCACTTTTTGAAATTGCTTCGTACGATCTGATTATATTAGTTTCGCTTAATTTTGACAAGATATCCACAATTTCAAACAACTTCGTCAGAAAACTTCAACGGGTGCACCAACAAGTTATCAAATGATTGTTAAAATCGTTTCTGAAGATCTAGATGCATTAACTGAGAACATATTGGAAAAATCTTTCAACAAGTGCGTACTATCGTCCATCAGCGCACGTGTACCAATGGAAACCAATCAGTAACCTGTTGCGTGATAAATGTACTCAGGTAAGGCCATTATCAATGTTAAAATGACCACATTCATGTGTAGAAGAGACACTACTTCCTTCAGCTCTTGGTCTTAATATTACTAAATGTATACTTCATTTTAAACTGTCTTAGAAATCTTGCTGACATCCATTTATCTGGGTCGTTTATCGGGTTTCATACGACGAAATGAGGTGGGTGGGTAAATTAACTGAAACGTGAAATTTTTGAGTTTTCGGAGTAAGTTCATAGGTTATCTGATCATGCATTTGCCGTTTCCAGTCATTTTGTCTTTATCGTTGTTTTGAGTTCAGTCGAAGCTCAATTAATCTTACAGCTTAGTTTCTTTTGCAAAACTTTGCTGTTTGAAAACATACTCATCGCTTCTATTACTGCGTATAATCCATCTCTATTGCTTAGTAAATTTCTGACCATTTTTTGCGTCGAGCCTCAAGAATGAACAAAACATTAGAAACAAGCATCCTATGCCGCAATAGATCAATCAAGAGAATAAATTAGCTTACCCATTACTTATAGCAAAAACGATTCTCCAGTATGTGTTTCTCAAACCAGCCCCCTAGGTTTGATCCAAACGGATCAGTACACTTTGGCAGTGATTACTCGGCAATGTATTTCAGTTTGAAATTATCCCTAACGTAAGTTATTCACTTGCTTTAGCTGAAAATACACCACAATGATAAATCTGTACGTGGATTTGTGCCAAAATACAATATAGCGTACATAATATTTCCTAAGCGCTAGCCACTCTTCTACCCACGTTATCTGATGCCACCTGCTTTCAAAGAATGTACGATCTGGTAAACCTGTTTCACTCAAGTTCTTTTTTGTTCTGCTATGGGTTTTTTGAATGTCGCATTAACAGGTGCATTCACGTGATTGCACTCTCATCGGTCTCGTATAAATCGTAACGATAGTGAACTAAGTCGAAACAGTTGCAACATCTGTCGTAAAGATGTTATCGACAGACACCATTATGTAACATCACTTTTGGATACATTTTGGGAACTTTTTTCAACTGGCAAAAGTAGGTCACATGATAGCGTTGGGCTATAGGTCATATATTAAGTAGACCGTGGCCAAAATTTTTGGGGCAGTAGACTAAAAATATGGTTCAACCGACCATCCGTGGTACGAAATGTGCACCATGAATGCAGGCGGTGAACTAATTGTCTATTACTCTGTGATGCTGTACCTTTGTTTGCGATAAAGCAAACCAGAGGCTTATAGATAATTATGATAAATGTTAAGCAGGCAGTGTTTTGAATGCAAATTGTGGGTGGGTGTGTGCAAAAGCTGTTGCAATCATTGAGTGAAAATAACTCTGTAAAAGACGTGTAGTGATCCGCTGACCAACGCAGTGAACACTGTCCTGGATCTATGCGAAAATGTTGCAGCTCACTCTAAAAAATGTCGACCCAACCACATAATGTTGTTTAGTTAGCTTTGACTTAAATGTTGCTAACAACTGCCTAGATGAAGACGTATTCATTTTGTTTCGCCATATTTGTCACGGTTCACTTCACCGAAGATTCTGTCTCTAGTATGCGTAACAGAAGGCTGCCATTGTCAACAAGTGTGATTTGCATAATGCTGTATTCCCAAATATTTTTTGGTTATTTTCTAACCGTCAGTCATGATTTAAACAGTGGTCCCTTTGTCACTCGAGTGTGATAAGTAGATTGGAGCAATTGATACACGATAATACACCCAACTGTGAAAAATCTGGACTTCAGCTGGATTTGAATCAACGGTAGGAACAGCATGTCCAGACGCGGTAAGTATCCAGACAAGTTAGATGTGAAGCTACTTCAGAGGCTTGGACATATCATGCAGGAGGCTGAATGAGACCACATATGGCATTTCCAAACTTATCTGTTAACCACATAGCTCAGCTAGGAAAGCATTTACTGTCTTCGCGTGATGTTTGTGTAGTTGGTTTGAATCGAACCGAAGTCCAGACTTTCACAGTTCGGTCACTTCAACGTTCGAAGCACTCCACACACTGGACTTACTTAGCCGTTGCTTGCGCGCGTTTCTAGCAATGTTAGTTAGAGCATCCTAGTAAGGAGCACAAGTACCAAATAAATTGTCGCATGGCAGTACAATGACAGGCAATCGTGAGCAAACTGACGTGCTCGATTCATTAGGTAGACGAACACAAATGTCACTGTACCTGATGCGCGTCGGCATCATTATCTTGTTTTTCCACTCTCGCAACTCGATAAACTGATTTCAGATCCTCAGGATGAATGGATAAACTAGCCATGAAACCCAGAAGGTTAAGTGTTATGAATCACAGCGTCAAGTTCAAATTGATGTAGCAACTGAAAGCTCATTTAGTGAGAACGCTATTTAGGATAGAAATTGTAATTTTTCCAGAGGTTTAAACTTTGGTTGGCGTGATCCAATGGTTTAGGCGATAAGTAAAATTCGCAGATAACCCTATCTGTTGAACGCGCTGGGACCGAAATTCAACCATTTCCTTGTGGTCGCCTGCCTCATGAAGAAGTTTCCTGAATGACGCGCCTATCCTGAACCAGCCAACCCCGTTTAGTAAGCTCAAACATGTTCACTAGTGACTGTGAAACAACCTTAATTCAACAACATTGGTATTAATTGAAAATTGTGCAACCCAACCACATATTCATTACATAATACTGTCGTCATGCTAACGGACCACCACGTGTAACTGAGTTAGCCCGGAGTCTGATAACAAACAACAACGTTTACTTGCCACCGCTTCTTAAGGCTCACATGTTAGTATCGTCAAATTATATTTCGGATCAGAGCGCATGTAGAGTAACCTAGAGAATGGAAATATCACGAAACACCACAAATACTGACTCCTGCCTACTAGTGGTACTGGATTTCATACATCGATTCATTAAACAGTACGTGTCATCTAACTAACACGACGCTATTCACTTACTGAAGCGATATGGCTGAAGTGGTTTACCAGATGATCTTATGTGTTCAACAGTATAAATTTCGTTAGCTCAGGTAAATAATATCAGGTTAACGGTGAGTTAATTTCAGCATGTTCCGATCAGACTGGTTAGGGGTGATCAACCGATGGGGTCAGGAACACTCGACTCTTGAAAATTGTACTGAGTTATTGAAAATTTCCAATGTTAGATCTGGTTAGACATTAAAAAAGTGATTTATTTGGATTGGAACAAGGTTTAGGTTCACAGTTCGTAGCAATATCTGGTACTTTATATCTCTGTTATATTATGACGGAAACAGTTGAAATCAACAACATTTCATCCGTTCAAAATTCAACGGAGAAGTTTCTCAAGTTCATATTGTGAACAATGGTTAAAGTTGAATTCAACTGAACGCATCAACCCCTCAAGTACCGAACGCTATTGAATGCGTTTACAGAGCCATTTAATGAAGTAAAACATTGAATTTCACAAGCGACTACAGATATTTTCTTCCGAAACTGCATTTCTTGACTATATACACTCAGTTACGGCCGTAGAACTGAGATACGGAGCAACGTTTTCGTCACATGTTCAGAAATAATGCAAAAACCTCAGTTACGTCAAAATAATCAGTACATTAAATGCTATCTTCAGTCAGAGGGACAACTGGTCAGCACTCAGTTGTGACTTGGTTCTTAATATTAGTGCAAAACTTGATTTGCTCATGGGTTCACAATTAAGATTGCGTTCCAACTTCTTTCTCGAAAACTTAAAACAAATATTCATCTGAACAGCACAAAATGGAATGAATTCAGTGCACTCCCCATGTTGCACGCAGTTCATGGCAATCCCTGCAATGAAACACTCGTTTCTGTCAGACATCAGTTTTTGAAACTAGTCTTCAATTTTTAATTCCGACGCCATCGTTTGTATCATTGTTATAACCCATATTCTAGCAGAATTATAATTAGCGCCCTATACTCAAAACATTTTTGACTTACTTCGTCAAGCGGTGACCAGTTATAACCTCACGCTAAACCAGAGCATTTCCATTTTAACTAATTAACTTTCTAAAATTTTTAACTGTCAATGAAACAAATGAATAAAACTTCAGACGAATTTGGAGATAGCTTCATTTTGCCAGGGAACTTTCGGACTTTGATGGCTCAAAAATGTCTTCTATCATGTCATACAGTTTGTGCTCATACCACTATATCGCATTCGTGGGCTGTTTTTATAGATCGAACAGAAACAGTGAACTCGAAGTGATCTTTCAGTAGTGCCTATGCTTGTCTGGAAAGGGACTGCTACTCCGGCCAAACACAATGTCACTATAACTCACCTTAAAAATGTGCACAGATTTCACCTCAGAACTACGCGTTGATCGACCGTTCCGATTAAAGTAAATTGCTTCCAAAAGTGAATTCAGAAGAGTTTTGAGACCACATGTGAAAACATCTTTCAATCACTTTTCTTTATGCAAAACGGGAGAAGCTTATAGACCAATCACTCACTGGGAATCGTGTGCTCATAGGTTAGAATTACTTCGATTTTAGTTCACTGGGCTAATGCCAAATTACGCTCTCAGCATCGATCTAATACTAACACTTCGGACAACTTTTCATAACAACGCCACACGTTTTTGATGTAGTGAATTTCAGGATAACTTTTAGTAAAGATTTATGCGGTGAACGAGACGCAGAATGCACACAAAATGTGGCGGAAATAGGAATGCTGATTCCGAGAGGTGAACACGAATAAAAGAAAGCAGCTTGTCTTGTGAATTTTGGCGCACCTGCAACTTGGTAGTGGTGTATTTGTTTAACAATTATCAGGTTTCCTGATTAGTTCTCACTTGCTTGGAAAAAGTCATCTTTTTAGACAGTGATGGTAGTATGGGCGGTTTCACGTAAATGACTCAACCCCCATGCTTGTATACAAATTTGCACATTCGATTTTGGACGAGACTGTTCACATTCATTTAGGCAGTAGTCGAAAACTGTCACATACGCACCAAGTGGAGAGAAAAACCACGAAAATAATAGGCCGTCGATAAAGAGAGTGGAGAAACACATCTCACCGCTCCTGAGGAAGGCCAGCGGAGGTGGTTGAAACGTATAGTATCACAACTTGCTCATAACGTTGTGTTATTTTTAATCTGTTTATCAGGGAGTGGAGAAACCGTTTGTAAGCTCGAAGGTTTACAACGCGTTCACTTGCATTTACGATGACTCATACATTAACAGAACGGATCTAAACTTGCGATAAGGGGAAGGCGGAGCACATTCCATGTGGCTAGTGCAAACGACTACTTAACGCGGGTCATTATAAAAACAACCTAACAGGAATCCGGCGTCTTCGATCGTGAAACATTCAATCACAAGAGCTTATGTCGTCTACCCTGTCACTTCGTTTATGGTCCTATTGAGCAAACATGACCCCAGATTGATGGCGTTCTCCGATGCATTGTTGATCAAGCGTCAAGCACCGGCCCACTGTTGACAGAAGGTGCTGACGCAGTCAATTTCATTACCGTGGCAGTGAATCTGATTGCACCCGCGGTGTTCGTTCATTTATTTAATTCGTAGCTACGCGCTTAACCAATATAACACAATGTCTTTAGGTGACCGACTGATGAGAGTAAACGAAATGTCTGCATCTCGTAATGTCTTCTTACCGTATTGAGGAACTGGATAAAGGAAACACAATGTTGCAAATATATCCTTTTGATTGAAAAGATCAGAGAAACACCGAGTAGGACTTTTCGTGAAACTTGACTGAAAATCAGGTGAAACGTCGCTGAAGTACGAAACACCTCTGGTTGGGTGATAAATAGAATTGGAGAGGACCAGCTTTACTTGCATGAGTGCTATTCAGGCTTCTAAATTGAAGTCTGTTTTCGCACTAGTAAGCTGGTTATCAGGTCGATGCAGTACACAACCGTCAATTATCTCTGATTAAACGTTTTTTCTGTCAACTGATCTTTCATTATTACCTACATTAAAAGAATATGTGTATCGTGGTAGTATGCATTTCACTTGTACTCTGAGACGGTCAAATATTGACGAATTAAACGATGTAGCAAAATAATTCAAATTCACACTGGGAACGTTGACTGTTCTAACCAGTATATGCTATTTTGCAATTATTTACAAATGATAATTGTACTAAATCAAATTCGGTATTTTGATGCTCCGTGTGTCATTGGACAGTTTCTAATTCCAGGTGTAAGACCAAATTGAAAATCGACGGCATATCCTGTCGGATAATTCTCAAACAAATTAAGCCACATCATATTAGTTGTGCTATGATATGCTCTGTACGTACAGAGCCACTTCACTTAACGACAAGCCTGGGGTAAGTTATTTAGCACACTGACCAATAGTGGAGGTACGACTCAAAAGTGTTGTAGACGTCCTCAAGATAATGCTAATTATGAATGTGGAAGAGCACCATTGTTTGCCCTCGTCAAAATCGACTTGGTTGGTTGAAGCAGTTTCAACACTGATAAATTTTTCAACTAGTGAACGAAATGCACTGAACTGTCCTATTCAGCTGAGGTTGCAGTCAAGTTCGCTCACACCACGAATTCGTTCACCTTTTACACTAACACCCACACTAGGAGACTGAAAGTCTGGGTTTGCAGCTCCTGAAGGTAAACAAAGAGACACCGTTCTGGTTCTTGTAGCATGCAAATATGATAAGTATTCTCTCACATTAATGTTACTTTCTCTACGGTTTTCTCTATTTTCTCAATCTAGCCATTCAAGGCTGACCAGACACACACTGGCTTCTGCTGACACGAGATTTCGCTTAAGCTGAACTAGAGACTTCTTACTGCACAGTCACAGTGATGGTCCGCTTCATCTCCTGCGCGTATGTTGGTCATGGCGTCAGTCTGCGAAATCGGGATTTAAACCCCTTCAACAGATACAGCAGAGGAGGGTAGTTTTCGGAGTTCAATTCAGCTCCGCATTTCAGTAACCAGAAGTACTGGTTCAATTTATCGATGGGGTCTAACCAGAACGCACTCCGTCTGTTCACATGACTACAGGCATGTACATACACGTGAAGCGCAACATCATGCAGCTGTGTCACTCTATAAGACAAGTTAACCCGCAAGCAACCCACGAATGCACAGTACATTAAATCAGGTATTGGTTACACATATATCCATCGACAGAAAAAAACCATTGTCTACGTCCCAAACCACATCAGATGATGAAATGAAATCTACTTATCACAGAACGATATACTTTTGTACGTCATAAACGACGCGTTGCGGATTGGGCAAAATTTTGAACAGAGTATTAGACGGCAGCAAATAAAGTTATACATTCTCAGAAAAGTGACTATTTGGCGGAATACGTCAGATGGTGAATTAGCCGGAAGTCGTTACCTATCGGCTTATCGGGAGGACTAGCGCAAGCACGACTAGTTAGTGAGTGTTCCCTTTGCACAGGTGTTTCCATTTCCGATCTGAAAATCTTTTGTGCATGCTTAGTCAAACACACTAATTCCAACAAATTTCGAAAACAGAAACTTGAGGTTTGAAAGGTTAGATGTCAGATTTCTCGCGAAACGAACTCAAAGACTGCTGTTGTCTCTTGTAGAAGACTTGTCAAACAGTTCCAGAGTAACACATGTCTATTAGTCATTCCAAAACTGATGATCCGAGACTGCATCAGGGCAGAAAGATGATACACGTTACGATCTGTTAAGGTTTATCCACTCTCTTCAGCAGCAAACGTAGACCATACCACTTATGTGCATTATACAGATATAGACAAACAGGAACCAGACACGCCTACATGCACAACCAGTATTATGTAATCAAGACCCGATAGGTTGCCTCAACCAGTTTGTGCATATGACAGCAGTTGGTGAGTTCGGATGAGCATCTCTCCGCAGAAAGCCAATAGATTCGAGTTCCAATAGTGCAGTAGTATCTTAAGTGAATGTTCTAGGTCAACTTGATGACTTGTTGTCATGAGGTGTGTAGCAATCGATTACGGTGGATTTCGAACAGTCAGTTCACTAAATTCGAACTGGTGTGTCATCAGTTTTTTCAATCATTTTGACTTGTGTTCAACGACTAGCAGTGATAGTTGTTGATCTGTTTTGTCTATGAAAATCTCACTCTAACTGCAAGTGATGTGGTACACAACATAGGATACAGAAGAGCATGACAAACTTCGTGCACGACTGCAGAGAACTGGTCCTCTAGTGGTTTGGGTTAAGCGCAACTGCGTAGCCACATAAGTTCATCCCAGAGTACGCTTTATTTTGAGCTGAATATAGTCGGTTATTTGGACCCTTTCGAATAGCAAGAGTAGGAAACTATTCTTCTTTTGAGTCGTAAGTATGGTTACATTATTGTTATTCTGTTTATTGTGTCTCGGCGAACTGCTGTTGGTGTCTCCCTGCCAATAAGGTTTCTATCAGCAATTCCTGTTGTCTACAATTTGCCAAGGATACAAATGCACCCAGTTTTATGGAACAGTGTTGTGATCAAACCGTCTTTGTGTGCAACAGGAACAAACCGGAGAAACCAGAGATATTGACCATCCCATTTTGCTTTGCGAGTAACTGATTGTTTCAACGTGCCAGGCACACGCCTAATGAAAAATACATCCAAAAAAAGCTACACTTTTGTTAGACTCGATTTCGTGGGCTTACCACCACTTAGGACGAATAGAGTCGAGTAAGTTAAAAACATCAAATTGGATCACACCAGTAAAAATAAACATACACCTAAAGTGATATTTGAACAAGAGGTGTTTGGCTACATGATGTGTGACTTACTGTTCAGTCAGTCCCGAGATGTCCTCCTGTTTTGAGCCAGATAGGCTAACTACAGCAGCCCCGTTTTTCTGTTTGCATGCATGTCCATCAAAAGGTAAACGGATTTTTTATGTGCACACTGAAATAAGATCTTCAAGGTAATCAAGTGGAACTTTTATATCACAGTTCTGACTAGGGATAAAATCACGAGGAGAAATGTTCTCAAAAATGGAATCAGCATCATTGGGAACCTTTACTTGAGTACTTCCCGGAATACGTTATCAGATTTTTACTAGTTCAAAGGGGTCCTCCAAGTAATGGATCTGATATGAAATACCCACTGGTCAACGAGCACCTGTATGGTGTGCAGGACCGCTCATGCACAAGGTCGAACGTAGAGGTACACTACCTTTGTGTATTTTTGGAACACGTTTCATTCGAACCGTTTCTATGCCATCTGATTTCAACTGCTTGTACTGAATTCCCTACACGTAACCACGTAACAACAGCATCTAACGTTGCCTCGCGACTTGCTTTTCCAACAGTATGTTATTTTCGGCCGCCTGAGACAGTTTGAACTACTGCTGGTTCTCCAGAATGTTCATTTTCCATATGTACTCGTTCTTAGTCATAACAACAACACAAGAACCTTTAACCAGTTGCAGGAATACTAAATTTTGTATTTCTCCTAGTTCCTCCATGGACCTTTAGTGTACCTAATTCGGACAGCATTGTTGGCGAATAGACGTCCACGGAGCTACGGAGAGATGCTGATCGGAACTCACCAGCTGCTGTCATGTGCACAAAACTGGTTGAGGCAACCTATCGGGTCTTGATCACATAATACTGGTTGTGCATGTAGGCGTGTCTGGTTTCTGTTTGTCTTTATCTGTATAATGCACATAACTGGCATATTCTACGTTTGCTGCTCAAAGGAGTAAATACACCGTTAACGTATCGCAACCTTTTTTCTGCTCTAGTGAAGTGGTTAGACTGAACTCACTGGTTCAGACAAAAACTCCAAGATTAGCATTCTTGTTTGAATGCTCCACCTGTAAAGACTGTGAAAATGGTTTGAATGAACAAGCTTCGTGCTACAAAGTACAGACCACCGGCACATAAACAACGTTTTTAAAGGGACATGGGTAATTTTTGAACAAATAAAACGTTCCTGCTCTCGTTTACTCATATATTCCCTGGTCAAGAAAAGTTACCCGGGAATCCTCTCCACCGAACATAACCGACTGATTGCAGCTGCAAACTGTTAGCCGACACGCACCACAGATGAAGTAGGATGAGTAAACTTATAGCCACTGTTTGTGTGAGATAAAAGACGAACCTAAACATGTGCACATATATATATATATGTATATAGTATATGTGAAATATACTAACGCATCACAGTGATAATTGAAAGACTTTCGAAGGTGTGGTGTATTTCTTGCCTAATTGATCAGAGGCAGGTATAAAATGTGCGAACGTTAGTTAAGTGATTCCTATCAAATTCTGTGAGGTTCATCAAGAATAAAAGACTGACTCTAGAAAATGTCACATACCAGGACTTTCGGAGTTTACCTGAAGCAACAGCCTGTATAGAAAGCTGGTGATCACCAAATAAATCATTGAAAGATGAGACGACTAAAAGAACACACGGCTATCGACAAGTTACTCTGTTTTTCTAATTATTAACTTACGTGATGGAAACAGCCAATAAAATTTTAGTTTCACTTTGATAAAGTTGGAAAATATAGCCAAGATTTGAAAACTCAAGAAAACCTTCTGATTCATTGTCCAAAACAATTACAAACGTTCAGCGACGAGGAAAAGAGTGCATTGTAAAAACTCCAGGTCTTATAGAAAGATATCTATCATACACAGTAGACGTGTAATATCAGTTTGTTTTTATCCGCTACAACTAGCGTGGCGTGAAAACCTACTACTTGATAATACTGATCTACTTATATTAGTTACATTGGCGGAAAAACTGATTAATTAGTTTTGAAACTAATGATTTACAAATAAAGACCAGCCAACATGGTGTCGCTATACTGACTGAAATTTACAAGAATTAAAAGAAAATATTTGAGAAATACCTTGATAGGAAGGTTTAAAAACTACAATTTGCGAGGGCATAAGTTAAGGAACCCTCAAAACTTGTTTGTCTTCAGCAAACGTGTAAACAAAAGCGGCCGTGCACGAATGAAAACAGTGAAATCAGCAGACGATGAGTGTGGAAAGCCTCCATCAGTTCGCACATTTTTCATAATTACGAACTATGTAACCTATCTCGTTTTTAGTTTGTACAGATGAGGGTCAACACAACGTCGATTGGAACATTAAAGGCTTAGGTCACTTCTAACAAAGTAAAATTGGCTCCGCCAATTTCTATACACAGAGGGGTAAAAAATGCAACCCTGTGTTTTATTCTAAAGCGCCAGTGAAACCTGAGCTTCCGGTGAGTTAGACAAGGGGCTAGATTTTCAAACCGAACGCTGTGATTCAGTCGTCATCCACGAAATCGACACACAAAATAGTCAAATCTATTTTACAACGACAACCAGCAAAGAATAAACGAATAAAAGTGACATTCAAGAGCAACCTTTCTAAAGATCGGATTAGTCCCAAAAACGCGCATACGAGACCGCGAGATTTTGTGTAATTGTGTCAGCCTGATTTCCGCATAGTGGTTCAGTATCAAGAGTAATACTAATGATCGATAAGCTTGCGGTTTTCGAACGCACTACAGTATTTTGATGCTTTATGAAGCATGAATTTCGGCCAAGTTCGTCGCAGACTATTTATCTTGACAGCCCATCCTTTGTAAAGAGAATCAGCTGACAATCATTTTGATTTTATCGTGGCAGAGATTACGTTGTCGCATGAGTTTTGATGCCCTGATCGTCTTTATTTTCTGTTAAAACCTGTTCGAATTGAAGTCTTTCTAGTTTGCATGTTTTGTGACAACGCCTCAAATGATTGAGTTATATTCCTACCTGCTCTTTGTGAGTTCACTAAGTAATTTTACTAAGGGGCAATGTTTCAGGGATGTTGAATAAAAAGTGAAAATTTATTTGGAGAGTAATGAATCTGTGTAACCATAGTCACGACAAATAAGACTTAATGGTCAGCTGGTCACGGAATCACAGCATCAATCACTGATGGCTGACATGTAGGGTTTTACAATATTTTCATATTTCACACCTGCAGTTACCAGAGACATTGCAGTAGTAGCACTGTGATTTGCGTTTCTTAAGAGCCATAAGGTTAGTTCCGCACAGCTTCACTATGTTTAAAGTAACCCGTCAACAGGAGCTATACCATATCCTATTCATTGTAGCACATTCTCATTAGCCCTGGTTCCGCGTAGGCTTTTCATCATAGGATTATGAAGGTTTTCTCAATTGCCTAAAATTTTGCAGCAAATGTAGAGGTTTGTTATCCTGTAGAAACAAAAGCACCCTGGAGGTTTTTTTATTCACGAGCCCATCTGTACGAGCCGTTACTCGTTATGTCTAACGTTCTCAAGAAACTATCGTTTTTGAAAGGAAACCAACAGTGAAGAACTTCCTGATTAGTCAAACATTTATATTTGATGCAAGCGTGTGAACTAATTTAGGATCAGAATCGGTATTCAATAATAATTCTACCACAACCATGAGGAGGCCTCACATTTAAGCCCAATTACATTTGGAAAAGCCACCTGATTAATTTCCGTACGCGATCTGAGATATTTCAGCTTTTCATTTCGAACAGGTGGTGTTATTAGGGAGCTATGCTGGATAGAAAGACCACCAACGCCGAAGCGTTAATTGGCCCAAAGAAGTGACGAAGTGCCTGGACTCGAGATGAACAAACAGGGCGAACAATTTATCCAACTGGGCTAACTGCGTTCTCCAAGAGATTAAAATCACATGCATGTGGTTTCGATTACAACACACCTGAGAAAGGCCATCCGAGGTGGTTGAAAGGTAGAGTATTACAACTTGCTCATAAAGTTGTGTTATTCTCAATCTGTTTATCAATAACATGCTGAACACGACGGCCAAACTGTTTGATTTCATTCGTACTAAATTTGGTGTGGATATCTTACAACAGAGTCTAAGTGTTTATTCCATACCACTTAGTTGAGGTCTACGGTCAAAGCTCACTCGACAGCAAGGAGGATGCGATTGTTGAATTAGGGTTAACACACTCGGGGTTTCCCTTTTGTCACGTTAAAACAAATGAACCACCTTAACTTCGTCAACTCGGGTTGCTTTTGGCATTCAAATCGACCAACCGGACTGGCGTCATTAGGGTAGTCATGAGGCGGGTGATGTCATTGCTCCAGATTATCAGGCCAGTGTGTTTACTACTGAAAAATGTGTGGATGAAGCTTTCGTGGCCACATCCGCTGAACAGTGAGATCGTCTACGTGGCCCAAATGAACCAAGTCACGGCTGACCAAGCAAAGCCGTTGGTGCTTGGTGTTCATCAATTTCGAGACGATGGCGACTCTGGAGGTGATGCAAAGAGGCCATACTAAGTTGTACTTTGCTGCTGTGACAGAGGCGCAGATCACTGGGTTCGGCAACCTAACTGATTGCCAATAGACACTGAGGTTGTTTGACGGCTTTCGGTTTGACTCCGAAGTCACATCTCTCTCTGCGTTGTATCACTGTGATCACAGTTGTCAATGGTCGTGCATGAGCTGAACGTATATTCGGCAGGACGTATTGTTGAGGGATTATCGTCATCAGCTAAGGAACACCTCGATATCGCTATCGAATTGATCCAACAAATTTACTTAAGTGAATTTCAAATTAGAGGGTAAGGCCAGTTCAGACGGAACGTAATGGGACCCGTGAAATGCCTAATCGAATGCCCTGCTGGTTGAGAATGAAAGAGAACAATTGTGATCACGCACTGGTTTGCCAACACTGTCAACTCATGCGTAAGACCAACCATTGGTCTCAGTACCTCACTCCACCAGTCTTAATGGGTAAAGTTAAAGAACTGTGACCAGTGCACGTGATGGGTTGTCATCCTCTAGACCATTCACAGCAGTCAGCGCACCGTCATTATGACGTAACACTTCATATGATGTATTGCGTGTGTTGTCATGCATAACCACCGGTTTGAAAGCAATGCACGCAGGGCCGTAATCAAACGGGCTTTTGCAGCTCATTGAGTTTCACAAAGGCTATTCGCTGACCAGTGCTCCTGCTCTGAAACTGAATAGTTCTGGAGTTAGTTGCAGTAATTTGGGATCAAGAAAGTTGGTAAACCACCGCATCGACCTCAATCAGACTGGTTAACCGAAAGAAACAATCATGCAATTAAACGATAGTTTGCGGCTGTATACAGAAGTTGAATGGAGATGTTGCCAGCGCGTCAACGGGGCCATAGCTATTCACTGAATGGTACAACGAATAAATATTTGTTCGACTTAATGTGTGGTCAAATACTGCATGTGCTAACTGATTAAGAGATTGGAGTGTAGGAGGACTAACGATTAAATGCACGTAAGTCAGTTGGAGCGCGGTAGTTGGCCAACCAGAACGACTCTGTTGCATAGGAAGCTGCAATGGACAAGTCACTTCCAGAATTCTCTGGTCAGTGCGCTGTTTCTGAACCTAGTTCGATGGTCAACAACAGAATCTGATGTGGCTTGTGCGCGACATGACCAATAACCAGGAAATTATTCGCAAAGTGGAGGATATCTCATTTGGTGGTAATTTACCAGGGTCCAGCAGTAACGAGAAGAATTGGCCTCAGATTCACATAAGCAAATGAGATAAGTGACTTGATTTCTTGGCCTGAACCGAATGCACTTCATGTGTGTTAATCCCATTACTCTTGGCAACCGAACCTTTCAGGGCACGAGAAAATCCCCGGCGATGTTCGTTGTATCTGAGAGAAACGTGGAAGTGAACAAGTGTATTGAAGTAGAGTTACTGGATCACGCTAAGCGCTATGTTTTATGTGTTATGTGATTTTATCACTGCAGTGTTATGAGAAGCTGCAGAGCATTCGAAAGTCGTTTGCATTAAGTATTTATGGGATTCAGTTGCTTTAAAATGATTGCCATTCCCTGTTGGTCGAGATTTCGGTTCCCAGCAACGTTGTCGCTCATCCCTTTCAAAAAGAGGTTTTCGGCTGAACAACCCCTGATTGGAATTAGCTCACTCGTCAATAGATTCTGTGATAGTGATTTTGGATACGCTGAACAATTTATTCCCTTGGCGGCCAGTTATTTCTAGTGAAGCTCCTTGCAGCTTGTTCGTCGCTTTTTTTATAGTTCCAGAACCAAGTTCAACTGCGTTTGTCTCATTGTATACTTCACCGTTTACTTCTCCTGTTTAATATAGGCATCATACTTCCACCTTTCTATCACTTGTGCTCTGTGCATGTTAAAAACAAGCCACACTTTTCTACACTTTAACAGTGGTATGATGCTTCCTTCAGTTAATCACGCAAATGCCCATTTGAATAGCACCAACATGACTATAACGACAAGAAAACTGTGCAACTTTTTCGCGTAATGGTGATAAAAAAACCCGCGTTGTCAGACATTACTATTTGCTCCTCATGATGGACGTACATTTGAAAGTTAGGTTGCTTCTCTGAAAAAATAGACAAACAGGAGGTGTTATTGAAAGCGTTTTCAAAATGGTGTTAAATTTGATGTTGGACGGTAACGTTTTCACACAGAACTCCATTGAAACTAGTACGATAAGTGGAACAACCGCCCGCTTGAATGCCTACGTATCTATTCAACCGAACAGTCGAACCGATAGCAATACTCAAGGAGTTTAGCGCTTCGTTGACTAAAAAGCGTTCATTTCACCGGATCTGTCATGCGTGACAAATACTATATTGTAACAGTTGAGGTTGCAAGTAAAATCTTGGAAAATGATGAGTGGCGAATATGAAAAGTTATGGAATTCACGTCCCACCAGTAATTCAATGTGTCAAAACATTTGATCATCGGAGAAGTATGGACAAAAGTATTGATTACATAGACATATGGTTACATAAACATAAATCTTATCAAGTAAACTGTTTGACTTTCTACTTTTATTCTTTGGTTATGTAACAAAAGGGAATGACGCAGGACGAACGGCAATGTTCATAATGAACGAACCTAATAATTCAAAAAGTAGTTCCCATTCCCAATTTCTCACTAATCTCAGCCATCTCACCAACCCTAAAAGGTATGCTCTTGATCGAGTGGCTCATACAAGGGTCAGTAATTCGGCTCACATCGTTACCACTGTTACTTGAACATTATGTAAAAAGGAAGCAACGCAAGTCTATCAACTGTTGCCTCGAGTGCTTCCATGTGTACTCGCTGAGATGCAAATCAGATGAGGCTGTTGACCAGAGAAGGTCCTGAAACCCACCGGTCTCTCTTTTAGAGAAGTGCCATTCAGTCGCCGACTAGTTACGCGAGTGGTATGTAAAAGACAAAGAAACTTGCGCAGCGTAGTCTTCCATGCAACGACCTAACGCTGATCAACTGACCGACAGTCTATATTCTTTGACTGGTGCCTACCTGGGATGATCAGTTTGAATGAAACGCCTATAACTGCAAAATCCCTTGCAGTCTGTGAATTACCTACCGCACATCTATTAATCATCAACGTTTTGATCACCCACTGCTTAAAATACTCAACATTCCACATTCCAAAAGACAGTACAAACGGTTACGACAATAATTTGAACATACAATGATAATGGCCACCATAAGCACTAGCTAAATCTTACTGCGCACAAACGGCGGAAATGGAAGGGTGACACGTAATTACCAAACCGTTTATCCTCAGAAGTCAGCCCTCAAAAAATTGAAGCAAAAAGGAAAAAACTTAACCAAACCACAACCAAACGTCGGCGGCAAACTTGGCCTGATATTGTAGAAGAGATTTTCGGTACTTAGTATACACACTGTCACAGCTGTCCACTCGGATTCAAAATCCGAGGTCGAAATCACGTTAAACAAAATCTATGTGAGAGTCTTACACAACAGGATTACCCAAACACAAGCGTTCTTAGTGACGATTCAATGGATACGCACCAAAGTTCACTGTGCAACGCAATTTGAGCGATAGTTTTGACTGTTTTCAACGTAGCCTCTACTGTCAGTCATCAAGCTCTATAGGTGTGAATGCTCAAACGGTGTTTGCAGTGGCCCTGAAAGAGTGTACGGACATATTGTGTTCTATGCAATTTGTTGATTATCCCACAATCTCTAACACGGATTCAGGATCCGGGGTCGAAATCACGTCACACGAAATCCAAGTGAGAGGCTTATCCATAAGGATTACCCATACACAAGCATTCTTAGTGAGTCGGGCTCATCAACATTCCAAGATGCCGCTGTATCCACAGGCATGCTAGCCGGCACTGGAGAGTACCTGCATTTCGAGCCAAATCGCCAGGCTCCATCATCCAGTTTTGGCCATCGCAACCAACAGTCGATAACACGCGGCTGTCGACAAACCTCACAAGAGTGAGAAGCAACATGCATCAACGAGTGCAGCTGGGCACAATAAAAACACGACATTTCTCGAACGGAGTGCGGTATCACGACAATTTTCCCACCAAACGATGGATAACAAAAAGCTACATTCATGAACATAACAGATTTATGGATTAACAAAATAGTGATTGAACAACCAAGCAACTTTCCCATGAAATCTGAAACACGTCATGCTGTCTCTAGGTTTGTCGCATTATGATCGTGTTACCGAAACACTAAGGAGCATGTGGTATTCAGCAGTTTACTGTCCTTGATTTTCAACCATTCCGTACCACTTCTTGACTATTTTAACAGTATATCAGTAACGTAGTGAAGGAAGCTTCTTACGTTATCGAGATCGACATGAGCAATTCGTACAAAAATTATTGCTGAGCTGGGCTGCCTTGCTCTCGGCAAACCTGCTTTGTCTTAAAAATTAATATATGTGGATATGAAGACTGCACTGTTTAGACAGACAGAAAACATACGCATCATACAGAGTGTGGTCAAGTTCTTACGACCCAGAATGAGATGGCAACATATATGCACTGACTGAGTTGGACAAAGTTATGGTTATAACCCGCTTCATACAATGAACATGTTTGCTGATTGACTGACCCCGTCTACGAATGTCCAGACTGAATGCGCAGATGTTGCTTACTGTGGCCCGGAATGGACAATTCTACTACAACGAAGACGTCAGGCAGGTCTGACCATGGTTATCTTGGGCTGTTTCGGATAACACTTCGTACAGTTCAGCTTACTGAACGAAAGTGTCTGCTGCAATGGGCACTGTTCACGACCTGTGAATAAATGGTCACTGGTGCACATCAGTAGATGTTTCTGTCGACGGTTCCGTGCCAAACAACAGCTCTTAAAAGTGCGCCTGCCATTTATCTCAAGAATTTAACAGAGAGGGGACTACTGTGTAATAAATACTCAAAAAGCACATGTGTCGGTTACGGCGGGAGCTTCGCTTGTCGGATAAGAACACACTTGTCATTTTGCAGGTGATATTTCTCAGAAATGCATACACATATATGTAAGTGTTCCACAGCGTCTGCTACTGAATCGATAATCAATCTGAGTGGAATCCTTTGGAGGCTTCATTTGTGGCATATAAACAACCCTAGGGCTTATGGATTTGGCAAGGGAGGGTTGGGACGCATAGTGTCCTGACTTTTTTCTTTGACGGAAACTTTATATGTACAAACTTTGTTCGCATATTCATTTACAAACTAAGACATCCTTAACGCCAAATACTGTGGTTGAAGATTGTACCAGAGCTGGAACATTCAAGTGTACTAGAACAAGTTTGATTTCAGCAGGAGAGCAGAGCACCACGCAGTGTTCTGTATGCGTACGGTAATAGTTGGGTGAGCCATTCAGGCGTTGGCGAACCGGCCACGGTGGACGTAGTCCATGCGAAAATGGTACCCACTGACACCGGATATAACTTCACTGGATATTTCCTTTTTGGGTTACCTCAAACAAAGAGTCTACAGGAGATACCTTGAAGGAACTCATAATGATTATAATTTTGGAATGCAATGTAACCTGTGCACTACCTTGTCACGTGTATTGTCGTCCTGCCTGAGGACAGTGTTCCTGTGTAGACAAAACAACCATCGACATTTCCAGCATTATTTTTGTGGATATGCGATGTACTTACCAATGCTTTGTTTATTTTTTTTGCGTGATGATTTTTTCGACCTGGCGATTGAACAACATGCCTCTGGCGGTAAGTGGGAGAGTTTTATGCTTAGTAGATTCAGTTACTTCAGACCAAAGGAACAGGCATACTGCAGAATACCGTCTCACTAAGATAACGCTGATTCATGTGTGAAGGAATACTGTGGGATACACAGCATAGGGCTTCGTTCTTCATTTTATTCAGTCTACAGACAACGGTAATGGCGATGTGAGGTATTAAAGGAGAAAGTGTATCAAGTTGACGATGTCCGGTAAAACATGCACCTGACAAAAATTCTTTCAGTGTCGGTAACCTTCTCACTTAAAACGTCAAACTGGGCTAAAATCGTGGTCCATCAGTATGATCTGACCACAACACAACACTCTATCCATCCCAAGTTGCACAGGATATTTTTCAGCACGAAACAGGTTTCTATAAAACACAATAGCGTAATTTGCATAACCTTTTTAAACCACTTGTCCGCATCGACACCTCTAAAACCGGAAGCTGCACACATCATGGTCCCAAATTACGGTTCAAGCAGAACAGAAAGAAGTACTAATATGGAGTAGATTTGGCCAATAACCAAGGATGCACAGGCCATTTGGTGTTTCGGTAACACGATCATACAATATCGTGTCACAGTGCATAAATAATGCGACAAACCTAGAGACAGCATGACGTGTTTCAGATTTCATGGGAAAGTTGCTTGGTTGTTCAATCACTATTTTGTTAATCCATAAATCTGTTATGTTCATGAATGTAGCTTTTTGTTATCCATCGTTTGGTGGGAAAATTGTCGTGATACCGCACTCCGTTCGAGAAATGTCGTGTTTTTATTGTGCCCAGCTGCACTCGTTGATGCATGTTGCTTCTCACTCTTGTGAGGTTTGTCGACAGCCGCGTGTTATCGACTGTTGGTTGCGATGGCCAAAACTGGATGATGGAGCCTGGCGATTTGGCTCGAAATGCAGGTACTCTCCAGTGCCGGCTAGCATGCCTGTGGATACAGCGGCATCTTGGAATGTTGATGAGCCCGACTCACTAAGAATGCTTGTGTATGGGTAATCCTTATGGATAAGCCTCTCACTTGGATTTCGTGTGACGTGATTTCGACCCCGGATCCTGAATCCGTGTTAGAGATTGTGGGATAATCAACAAATTGCATAGAACACAATATGTCCGTACACTCTTTCAGGGCCACTGCAAACACCGTTTGAGCATTCACACCTATAGAGCTTGATGACTGACAGTAGAGGCTACGTTGAAAACAGTCAAAACTATCGCTCAAATTGCGTTGCACAGTGAACTTTGGTGCGTATCCATTGTATCGTCACCTTGGTCACGCGCTCAGTCGCTTGATCTCAAACCGAGAATTGAGAAGAAATGTGTCAACAACGTTTGTTGGAAAAGGGAGACAAAACTAGGCCAGGGAGGCTCTAAATTTATGGGAAGCAACGATTACCGTAATTGGCCGACAGACAGAGTGAATCAAATGGAACAGGCATATATGGCAATCAGGTTACAAGGGGCATCAGAAAGCAAGGTGAGAAAACAGTCCAGATAGCGCAATGTCGTTCGACCGCACGGCCGCAATCTGATTGGCCAAGCGGAACCATACCAACGCCCACGACCATACCATCCGAGCTGGGCCGGTCGCTCGAAGTGGCGTGGTGCGTCCTGACTGTTTCCTTAGGAGATGCGCCTCCTAACAAGATCCCATGCGGTACGTCAGCAAACTTAATGTAATATATGTTCATTATGGAGAATATGTCGACAAGGATGACGAACGAAGTTCGGTTCATACACCTGAGAATAAAGCAGGTCTCCACATCGGCACCTCTGCAGACTCTCCGGGAGTTGAGGCAGTTTGAATTTTGACTTGTGATTTAAATGTAAAATTGTAACATGGGGGTATACATATGCACAACGGGTGGATAAAATCAGTGAAACAAAGCGGAGTTTATACTAGTGGTTGGAATAGGTTTGAGGCCGATTGACTATCCACAATTCCGGAACAAATTGTGAACAATCACTAGTTTGTTTCGTTGTTGTAGTTTCGCTTCTGACACGGAAGTTTCTTCAGGTGTTCTCTGTGTTACAAATGAAACGATACTAATACAACTAATTACCGATTGTCCACAAGTTGTTCTGTAAACAGTGATTGAGTATGTGGCCACAGGAATGGGCTTCCTACTCAAATAACGCCAGCCTGCAAACCGGTAGAGGTTTTGTTTCCAGATGATAAGTGATAGGCAACGTTGTCCGTCTTACAAATGTTCACTGATGGTTCACTATGTCATGTGTACATTGTGAAAATTATTCCACTAACACGCTTTCGGACTTGCCGTTCGTCGAAAGAACACAGTCCCTTTCACACAGACTACTACTTTTCCTTGGTTGACTTCCCAATAAGACTCTGAGTATATTTTAAGGTTTGCACATTTCCATCCTTTGTCGCTTTCTGTCTGGTGAATCCTAATGTGACATCGTAAAACACCATACCTTTAGTCAATTAATTCGCATCATCTTTACACTAAGCTCAGTGCCGTCCCGTAATGTGTCACATTCAAGTTGCGTCATCACAACACCAATTTTCTAACCCCATTCCTTTCTCAAGTGCGTACCAAGTCATAAATCCTCATAGCATTGTTCTGACTCCTGTTATCTCCAACGTACAATTGTGTATAAGAATACGAAACTGCATTCAGCGATCAGTAACGATCAATTCATCGCGAACAACGCCTCTGCTATTTATTAAAAGTCAAAACTCCGTTCAGTAACGATTTCTCTGATTTTCACTTAAAGAGAGGTTTTATTCAACTTCTTACAAAAACTCGCTTATCTCATGGTTTCTAATGAGTGGCCACCATAGCTTGACTGCCGTGATAGCTGGATAAAACTGAGAAGCACAATCGATATGAACTTGCTTTGCCAAGGGCGTTTTTTTTATTTATTCCATCACTGACGGTTTCAGACATGGTAGCTGAAATTCGGTTGTCGCTGAAAGGAAGGGTCTATAATGCTTGTGTGCGTTCCATTTTGCTGTATGGTTCTGAAACGTGGCCTGTTCGCAAGCAAGATATCAACAGGCTTGCTGTGTTCGACCATCGTTGTCTCCGCCACTTGGCCCACATTAAGTGGGCTGATCGTGTGAGCAATGCGGCAGTTCGCCGGCGCGTATTCCGGAACGTTCGGGATGCGCGATCAATTGGTCAAGTAGTTACGTTGCACAGCTTGCGATGGTTGGGTCACGTTCTCCGTATGCCAGCTGAGCGTTTACCGTACCGGGCATTATATACTGAGGGCACTAGCGATTGGGTTAAACCGCGTGGTGGTCAAGCAACAACGTGGTCAGGAAATATGAAGACTTTGACTGCTCCATTGAGCAAAGTGGGCAGGCATCGCCTGCCTGGATGGGGTCCTCGTGATCACTCAAACCGTTGGTTAGAGACGCTATCCGAGATGGCGGTGTGTCGCAGTCAATGGCGTACCTGTATCCATACCATTTCTAGTTCTTCCATTTAGTCTTCTTCAATCATTTTTGTCCTTCGTAGTACTCTTTCTTTTCAGGATATTCCACGTCACTGTTGAGGTGAGCGGCCGCCCGAGTCACAGTACCTTTTGGTCAGGCTCATGGCTGTTTTGATGATGATGAGCTGAAATTCACTGCCCTAGACGACTCTGTAGGCTCCACGATGCGTTTGTGGATTAATCTGCTGTCATAATTCTGAAAGCGTTAGCACTTTGAATACTCCTCTAGCCCAAAAGTTATATTCGTTCAATGTTTTCTAAGGGTAGAGGTTAATGTATGCACTCCTATAAGGTTGGAGAGTCTGTGGTCAGCAAAAACGGTTCCCCCGTGAAGACATCTCACAAGCTTCCTGTAATCGTGTGCTGCGGTTTCCAGCGGGGTCCACTTATTTGCTTTCAGCTTCCAGCACTGGATTATGCAATGTACCTTGGACTTCCGTTAGCCGTGACAGCAGTCTGTCAAAAGATAAACGTAGATGTATAGCTGACAGTTTCGAGGAAAGAGTCTCATCGTTGACCAAGTCACACGCTCTTGCCTAAGCATTCCCAGCTAGCGGTGTGTACGATCGTGCGGTACACAGTCCAGCAGGAGCCACTTCCTAACAACGATCAGCAGAACAGTCAACGCGTTCAAAGCCTTGGTTTACATGGTCACGTCAGGGTTCGCTGCGAGCCATTTGAACGTGGTTCCTCGTAACTTCATAATGTGCTATACGTTTCAGTGCGACTGTTCTGGATACAAACAAGTGGTTTGCGTTCCAAACACCTGGTTTACCTATTTATCGATATTCGATCGGACTCCCTAACCGTGTAACCTTTGTCGGTCTGTGTATCAGTGACTGCATGAATGAACGGCATTCAGCAATTGTCAGTTAACCCACCATTATCGAAAAACAAACATGAGGAACACGCCGCAATATTCATAGTGGACCAACGTACAATGTGTTAGTACACAAGTATAAAGGTGCACCGAGTCGACGACAGTAAACAAGTCATTTCACATCTGGTCAGAGACGGACAGTCTCTCATACATCGTAGACCTGCACAATCATCAACAACAGCACCATATCGGTGACTGACACGGATGTTCGAGTGCCATACACTCATAAGAAAAGCCCTGGCTTAGAGGTTAGGTTTAAGGAAATGGCCTTACCTGAGAACATTTCCATCGATTCATAGCAAATCGTGACAAACGATTTTATTTCGACAGTTCGTCATCAAATGAATACAATTGTATGGGTGCAGTAAGGTCAGAATAGTATGAAAACGATACAACGAGGTTTAGCAGAATGTCACTGGGTCAATTAGAGGGTGACAATGTTCTAAGCATTTAAAAACTAGTCTGAAATGAGTTTGAAATTCAGACTATTTCAGCTTGAACAACACTCATATTTGATCACCGTCCTTAAATCCGGATGAGTCTTTCGGTCAGCCCACTTCGTAAGGAGTCACTAATCTCGTATTTCCCTCTCATTAGAGTTCATCAATAGTGCGCATCATTGTCCGAACCGGAATTTGCACTTCGACCCTCGTGCTTGAGTGACTAGCGTGTTACTCGGTACACCAATAACCTCACGCTAGGCGTGGACGACCAGTCGTATATAAACACTCAATCACAACCTTGCGCGAGTAGTGTTCAGATTCCCTGATCGTATCGATTGCAAACACGGTAACTGTTCTGTAAGCTCAAATCGATAACCCCGCGATCGGACACATCTGGTGTAAGGTTATTATTGTTACGAGTAACACGCTAGTCTCACAAACACGAGAGTCGAAGTGCAAATTCCGGCTCGGACAAGGATGTAAGCTACTGATGAACTCTAATAAGAGGAGCACTCGAGTTTCGTGCTTACTTACGAAGTGGGCCGGTCGAAAAACTCATCCGGATTTAGGAACTATGCTCGAATGTGTTGCTCAGTGTGAAATAATCTGAGTGTTAGCCACACAGACGGCCAAAAACCCGTTAATTACAAGAGGTTTGGAGCTCCGCCGATCATTACGTCAGAGTTATCGACTGAATTTGGATGAGTGCCAATCGATGGTATGACCTTTGGCCACTGAAACCGTACGGCTTACGCGGCTTTTTGTGTGAACACAAAGTCGGATTGCGTAATCGATTAGCGATCGATCCAGCAGTAGCTAGCATCCCTTACCCGACCAACTTGGGGTGGTAGAAGTGTGGGGATCTAGGTTATTTCAAACTGAACGCCACCCACAATGGGTCGCAGGCGTCTTATTCACACAAGCGTTTCGGCTAGCGCACTTCGAAAGGAAGCACAAGACTTGAGTTCAGCTCTTATTAAAGCTCGCCAGTAGTGCATATCCCTATCCGGATCGAATTGCGCACTGTGGCCTTGGTGCTTGTGAGACTAGCGTGTAAACAACAATGCCAATAACCTCAACATAGGTATGAACGAATGGTCAAATTCGAACACCCAATCACAGCCGTGTATGAAATACCCAGCTTGCACGGCCATTTCGAAAGGAGAATGAACAGAATCGCTCTGCTCTATTCAATACAATAGGAGCAAAACTAGAATCTAAATGCGGCTCTCCTCTCTGCCGTCGTAATCGAACCGCGTGGCTTGGTTACAGTCATGTTCTGGGTTGTAAAGCGACTCGGATAGCCATTTTTCGGCAACACATAATAAACTGTCTCTAGTTGCCGATCTACTGTCCGCAGAACAAATTTTTAAACAGTAAAGAGAAAACACAAAGTTCGCGAGATAGATTCGTTTCGTACACTCTTTCTAATCGCAAACGTGTTACATTTGAAAATTAGGTGGACGGACTGTTAACTGAAAACAGACGAGTAATTGCCCCTCGCTTTCTAGATCTGCCTTGGCTTGGTTAAGAAACTCAAGGCCATCCCATGTTTAAGTGATCCTGTGGTCGACAGAAGTGACAAACCCTTGGTTGAGGACTCTGCACAATTTCTTGCATTAGGAGAACTCAATATCCTAGGCCGAATTAATATACATGTTTGGTAGCAGTGTTTCCTCCGGCCGAGTACAACATGAATGTAGGAGCCGACTGGCAGGCTGAAACCAGATCAATGGCTCCAGACAGGTGGTGGGCATGAGCAACGTATGACTCAGAATCTTCTATATCTTCTACATATCCCACTGAGTAAAAAGAACGTGAAACAGGGTGATCAGGGCACTGTGATAGAATTAATTAGTTTATACGCCCTTGTGTGTTAGTTGACCCGATGATCAAACATAGAAAAAAAACTACCTCAATCGGATGTTTCGTATAGCTCCATGTTAGCCAAATCGTTGGTTGAACTGGTATAAACAAATCCAGTGCAGTTTGACAACAAAAACAGTTCTCCCCGCCTACATTACACTGTTATTACCTAAGAGTTTTAAATACAATTTAGAAAAGCTATTGCGTTACCAGTAGACACTGCCAAACATTACTGCAATTCTGGCGGCGTGCGAGTAGGAAAGGAATCTCCCGTCGAATGAAATTTGACAGCATTCATTAATTTGTTTGCCAGTCTACTGTGAATAAATTAGTGCAATCAGTGTGTAAAATCAGTTGTCGTTCATTGGCAAACTTAATTCAACGGGGTGCACTGGCAGATAAGCCAAACTAGATATTCTGCTTAAGTGACGTACCGGATGTGGATTACACTAAACGGTATTCAGGACGATCACTCACTAGGACGATAAAAACGATAGCCCAGAAAGTAGCAGTATTCAGAACAATTCGACAGAGTTGAGGAGACCCCATGAACAATGAAAGTATGACAACATTGATTATGACAAGTGAAAACAAAAAGCCGGTCACGAATAGAAAATTACGAGGTTCAAACACGCTACAATGAATTTACTGTGGCACGAGTAATCGACGTAGGTTGCCAGTTAGAACATCAAATTGCAGATTACGTGGTCCACCTAACAGTTTCATCCCTTGTGTTTCACTTGTTCCGCGCGCTTGTCCTCTTATGCACATTAACTTAGTTTCACCGGTCTGTGATAGTGCGTACACTCGACTGCGTACAGAAACAGCAAGATGTTAACAACTTTTTATCTTATCAAACCACTTCCTTACACTGTTATCATTCCAACTGAATTTGCTGTGTACCACTCCCTTCCGTTTAAATGAGCTCATGTCCAACTGATAAAGCACCACTTCCAGGACCGACACTGAGCATCCATACTTTTCGGTCGTAGCTGGTGAAGAAATCTGAGTATTCGGTTGGTTCATATTCAGGGTTAGGTTGCTGTAATTCCTCCCGTCAGTATTGTATAATACCAATACCTGTTTTCATGGATCATATAAACTACCGCACTGTCACAATTAGTTTCTTGATTCACTGACTAGCTGTAACTCAGAGACAAACTAGATTACGCTTGTGTAGATTCAATAACAGAATAGGAACTCTTCTATCACAGCTTACGATCAAATTTCAGCTCACAAAAAGTGAATACCATTTTCTTCTCCTGCTTTGCAGTTGAGATGAAAAAAATACTTAAATCTGCCATGAGAGTATGTGTAACAGATAAATTAACTGGAAAAATGTCCTACACATGACTTAACTATCGTGTGGCTTTGTGCTGAAGAACCCGCAACAGCCTGGTACTCGGCGTCAGACTGTCTCCGATTACAAAAAAAAACAGCAATACATAGTTAGAATGACAACAGTTTACGCAGTTTCTGTCGGCTCAGTTTACGAACAGGGAACTAACGAACGATATGTTCACAAAACTGCAACACCAATTGTTGTGTACGGTTAACCGACCAACACAAGCTACTAACCCGAAGATCAGATTTCAGTCGTTTGGTAACAGATAGCGGCAACCGGAACAAATGGTCATAAATACCTAGACTGACAAAACTGGAGGAAAATCTGAGATCATTGGATCAAGGTGAATGTGATAAACTGGGCACCCATTAACTAGCGTCTACAGTGAACTGACAACCTCACTGCACCAGCAAAAGTACGAACGAGAAACAACGCTGACACATCGATGAGGCACCTTGGTCTGATGGCAACCGTAAACAACAGTATCAAATACAGACTGACCAAACAAACCAATGAAAAGAGTGTACGTCTACAGAAACTAACTAGAAATTATTAGCGCAGCGATAGGTTCCCATTAACCCGCCAGTCAAGAAAGAAGGAAGTGCACAAAATCAGTAGAAATAGCATGAGCAAGTGAGTTTTTTTAAATCATATTTCTGGCGGCCATCGCTGTTTTAAATGCACGGCCAATGCAAATCAAAGCATCATCACCATCATCAACGACAACAACCAGCAAACAATTGCGATGAAACACAATTAAACACAGCCAGCAGCCAGACGGACGAATAAAACATGAAAATGACCCAAAATAAACGATGCAGTACTGTTCAATGTATACTTGCGTGTGTGTGTGTGCACGTGAACAAGTCTAGTATGTATTGTGTGTGCACACGGCAGCCTACAGAATGCCAGTGAAGAGGTAAGGGAGAAGGCAGAATGTGCTCACAGCACCGTTTCGGACGAGGACCTAGCTTAGGATGGAAAAGTTAGGTGAGGCATGCAGCAACAAAAGCGAGGAATAGCCAAAATTAGTGGAGGGTATAAACCAGCTGGAACGCAGAAGGTTGCCACATTTAGATGGTGCTGATTTCAGTGGCGCGTAGAAAGATCACGTAGTTACCATAGCGAATGAACGGGGACAACAAACGAAACACCCAGGGTGAATGAAGAATAGATTAACTGGATGTGGATGTAAATCGAGTGCATATGTATAGACGGAACTTTGTGCGGCCTTCGAGGTAATGGTTCGCTGGGAGGGCAGGTGAATCACATCTAAACGTTAGAAAAAATATATTGCAAATCAATGATAATAAGCTCTAACAGAAGTTCAGTACGATCAAAATAGACCCTATCGTCCTCACCAGAACCAAGGATGGAACCCTCGGGAGTGGCAAAGTGTCAAGTATCGGCAACTTCAGCAGCCCGACTAGGGACTGCTGCGGCACTGTTGAGGAGCGATGGGTTGCAAAATCTCCGCAGGAAACATCACATAATTCGGAATTTTTATATACCAACAGGCACGGGGCGAAATGAGCGAATCAGGCTAACGCGAGTTCAATCTTGAATGGTTAGCCAAACCGGTGCCACTCCGTACGCAAAGCTCGTAAATGATTCTAAATCAGGTCCGCTTTCTTTTTTAAATCGTTTCTTTTCCATTCCGGCAAACGTTGAAAAGCCACCAGTGGCATCCCGAAAATCGCCTCAAACTCCGCCGCACCCAAATAGCGCTTGAACATATAAAAAAAATGCGATACCGCCCAGATCAGACTCGTGTAAAGGCTCAACACACAGTTGGTAGAAAAAACTAAAGCATGCAGTAGTCAACAACATCACCATAGACGGCAATACATCAGCGGGTCACACCGATGTTTAACTGCCACACAAACATGAAGAAGAAAAAAATCATACCCTGTATAGGAAGAGAACAAAAAGGAAGGGGACGGGAAGGGACCAAACTACCAAAAAATACGTCTGCATTCAAACCTACAACATTAAGGTGCCTACACCTGACAAACAAACCGCCGAGCTATAAATGAAAGTAAGGCGTCATCAGCAAGAAAGCTTCCTGGAGGCTTTCACTACCCCGTGCCATTAAGTGCACTCACTTCACAAACGGAAAGGCCAAACAACGACAACATTCACGCCACTGAGTACGATAAGCCGCCATCTCACTTAAAAACACCAGCCACCGATCCTGAGAGTCACAAGACCCTCACAGCTCGGGAGACGAACCCGATCTACAGT
The DNA here is from genome assembly GCA_008508345.1 of Paragonimus westermani. Classification (NCBI taxonomy): domain Eukaryota; kingdom Metazoa; phylum Platyhelminthes; class Trematoda; order Plagiorchiida; family Troglotrematidae; genus Paragonimus; species Paragonimus westermani. The sequence continues at coordinate 195,720 of QNGE01000309.1, forward strand.
GGCCAACCTTTTGGTGGACGATTTCATTTCTCTATGCCAGGTCATAATCCGACCACCTCGCACCTTGCGCTAGTCGGCCGCAACACTGGGTGTGGCAGACGACTATCTGGCATCCTCAGTACATTGCTTAGCCATCTAAGACTGTGCAAATGTAAGGAGTGAACAAAAGAACTCGTTTGATAATCACTGCCAAACACCTGCTTCCTAACCTCTTCGTTACTAAATCGCCGGTGTCACCCAATACAAACGATTGAACGCAGACATCGACGGTCAAATACCGCAAGATGGTTCACGTTCTGTCCTGAGCAGCCATGTTTCATTGTCGTAAAGTAATACAGACCTCACTGTCGTCTTATATACGCGACACTTGAGCGTCAAGGAGATACCTCTCTACCGCCAAAGGTGCTACATATTGGCGAATACCGCCGCTGATGCCGCTTCCCAGGTATACCAACTGGTCAATAATCTTAATAACTCCATTATGCAACATCAAATCTACATAGTCACTACGCATTTTGAGATTGTAAATCGCGTTCCAAAGTATTTAGCAGGATGCAAAATAGCATTTGGCGCTGTTTGCGCTGCCTGGAAAGTGTCAAACAGCAGCAACTTGTCGTCAGCATAATGATCAGTCAGTCTTCCACCAGGTAGACGGTCCATGCCGGCATCATGCGAGCACTGTATAGAGTCTTACATTATTTCGTCTATGAAAAACTAAACAAAAATGGTGAAGGTGGACAGCTTTGATGTGAGTCGCTGCTGGTGCCGAAACTGTCAGAAAGTTCACCGTAAATCCTAACCCGATCTGAGGTATGAGAACAAACCGTCAACAATATGTCCACATACTTGGTTTGTACACCCCTCTGTTTAAACGACTCTAAAAGTGGAGGTCGACCCACTGAATCGAGCGCACTTTTATAGTCGAGAAATACAACAATTGTTGACAGGCGATATACATGACGCTGCTCCAGAATTTGACGCAGAGTAAACATGCGATCTATACATCCCCGTCTGGGGCAGAACCGTGCCTGCTCTTCCCTAATGTTCGCCTCCCGAGCTGAAGTGAGTCGACGAAGTATAGTGGATGCCAGAACCCTAGTAATGACTGGAGTCGAACTAATTCCCCAATAGTTTTCACCAAGGCCCCTGACACCTTTCTTGAATATGGGAACTATTATCGAGTGGCCCAGCACGGAGGGGTAGTCTCCGTCGTCCATAGAAGTTGGAGCAACCCCGTCAAGGCCTGTACTAACGCCTCCTCACCTTCTTTGAAAAGTGCCGACACGAGGTCATCTGGACCAGCAGCTCTATTACGTTTGAGAGTCGAAATGCAATTGCGGATCTGTCGTATTGGGTGGTTCCAAATCTGTTGAACAGGGCACTACAGTGCAAGTTTGTGGCGGCAACCTAGCAGAAGCAGGAGGCCATTTAAATCGACCATCGGTGATCCGTCCACCGCTCTAATATTTTGGACTTAGTATAGATGAGTGTACCATCTGTCTCACTGATAACTTCACTAACAGACGGTCGTCTGGGACCAGTAGCACGGATAAGATTGAAGAGACTGCCGATGTTTCCTGAAGCAAAAGCAATCTCCATTTCATTAAGTTTCCGTCATCGACCAAGCCTCAGGATCAGCCTTTAGGATACGTTTCAGCTTCCTATGGATACTTCTTCTAGACTAGTTTATATGAGCTACCAGGAAGAATGGTCCGTCCGGCTTCCAATAACTCCAGGGATTTCTCCGAGATCCAGTCTCTGTTCAACTCATCTACCTCCTTGCCGTATGCTACATTACCTGCTCACACAACAGATAGAGCGACCGGGCTTGTACTGCGAACCGACCAATGCAATATGGAATTGTTATTGTTGAGTATCCATGGTTGTATGTGGGCTGAGACAATGCCAGGACGCCCAAACCTAGACAAGAGAACGATTAGGGTTCTCAACCAGAGCCTTTGACTCAAAAGCCTGTACCGTAAGGCAGTGGGTGTGTGGTAGTGTACCAGAACTGGTACTTTTTCCGGAAAAAGATGTCAACCTTTTTCCAAACCCCAACCTGGAGGACTAAAGGATTGTGTTTTGTCAGATTTCCACTTGTTGGTCTGTCTAGTGATGGCCACAACGTCCAGTTTAGCCAAACAGGTCATCAAGATGCGTAAGCCGTCATACCATGTCAAGGTCCAGTCTGGTTGTGACAGTACTGGATCTAGTTGACCTGTCTCGGAAGATGCTGAAACTGAAAGACACACACGCATGTGTCGCAAAAGCAGCGAAACGAAAATGAAAGCGTGCAGAGCCTTCTGCCACAATAAGTATTCACGTGAGGAAAGATTTCCAAGATCACAAAAATCCTGCAAGATATGCAGAGAAACGCGAATAGGTAACAACTGTCAGACTGTGGACCGTGGACACACTAACCCGTACACGTGATCATGAAGTAACTGCAACCAGTGTGTCTACACGACCCCGGACTAGTCTCCGTGCTCACATGATAGTCCATTCCATTAGCCACTATCAACGCCAATTTGAGTCAAAACATCATCAATTCTCAAAATGAACTGAACGAACAGGATTAAGTAGGCACGAAATCGTTAAAGTTAAACGTGTAGAGCCAACTGAGAACAGATTATGGATAAATACAAGTGTGTCTTAGAACCAAGTCGTCATCAAGCTTATGGAACGATCAAAAAACCTCAATATTCCTCATGGCTAAGTTACATGCAATGAAGCCTCTAATCAGTTTCTCCATTATGATATATGAATCACATGAACGGGCTAGAAACCAAAACAGTAATTAAGCCAATGAAGAATGCATATTCCCAACAGTTTAACGATTCTAAAGCCTGATGAGTTCGAACGATTTTGCATACAGACAATCTGGAATGAACCGCAGATATCCGACTTGCGTCAAGCAAACTAAATGTACAGCTACATTTATGTGCGGAGTCATCACGAGCAGGCACGTATGCACACACGAGCAACACGAATTAAGGCAGGGATACGCTCGCATTCGTAAGACCTTGGAATATCGTTAAACGGATCACTAACTGAGGGAAAGAAATGAGTGGTTGGTTGATCGACTGACTGGACGCCAGCTAATGTATACCAATAACACAGATGGCTGGATGTGTAAGCAGATAAGAGTAGACGAAAATGTCGAACTTGTCATAAAACTGACAAGCAAACACGCGTTCTTTTGCGATAAATGTCAAAACAGGAGAGCAAAATCAATTCATTTTGAAAATTAACACTGCGTTGATAAACCATCTTTAAGTGGAACATTTGCTGTGAAAATAAAATTCCAACAACGTCTGATGAACTGTGCAAAAAGGGATTCAATCCGAAAGAAATAAAACTATTCTTTCTTGTCAAGACATGCAACAATCAAAGTGCATTTGAATGCAAAATGACTTTTACGTGTATGGCGGTCTGTCCAGAGCGCGAGCCAGTGTTATGATACTGATGATCGGAGTAGTGTGCATGATTCACGCAAACCAAAGGAAAAGCAATCACATCGAGAGAAGACTCACTTCTAATCGGGTTCGATCAAGTCCTTTAGGTATCTTATTATCAGACACCTTTAGTTGTTCATATGGATAGGTCTGTAGTGAGTACAATGAGATAGGTAACAACAAAAGGAATATGGTCAAGTGTAGCTGACAGTGAAAAGTAAGTGGCAAACAACCAGTCACTGCCAAAAGACTTTCTGTTCAAACAAACAATTACATAGTGCCTGTGGGGGGCACTGAATCACGCGACAGCTAATCACGTCACTCATGAACGAGCCAGATAGACAGTTATCACAAAGTGATCGTAATCAGCCAAGACAACAAACAGGGAATGTGTGACAGAAAGTTAGGTGGGAAAATGAGAGATGAACCGTCATGACCTTGCCATTATACAGACGCTCTTTAAAGGATTACAAAATGATGTACACAGGTAAAGGACTTTCTTCGAGGGTATGGTGAAATAAAACGCTCCGCCCGAAGAAGCACCGAAATCCCGAAGGTGAGGCACAAAAAACAATTGAACATTACACTTGAGTGAAGTATTAACTACTTCAGATTTCAAACTCTTCACATAGCAAACACAAAATAGTCTGACATTTATCCCACATTTACTGTGTATCCGAACATTTTATAAAAGGCATAAACGAACGAGTGAATTAGCGTTTAGTGACTGAACGAAGCAGGACCCAGATTGTAGTGCTAGGCGCAGTAAATCGTTTATGCCTAAAGAAGGTGGTGACATCATCATCATCAAAACAGCCATGAGCCTGACCAAAAGGTACTGTGGCTCGGGCCGCCGCTCACCTCAACAGTGACGTGGAATATCCTAAAAGGAAAGAGTACTACGAAGGACAAAAAAGATTGAAGAAGACTAAATGGAAGAACTAGAAATGGTATGGATACAGGTACGCCATTGACTGCGACACACCGCCATCTCGGATAGCGTCTCTAACCAACGGTTTGAGTGATCACGAGGACCCCATCCAGGCAGGCGATGCCTGCCCACTTTGCTCAATGGAGCAGTCAAAGTCTTCATATTTCCTGACCACGTTGTTGCTTGACCACCACGCGGTTTAACCCAATCGCTAGTGCCCTCAGTATATAATGCCCGGTACGGTAAACGCTCAGCTGGCATACGGAGAACGTGACCCAACCATCGCAAGCTGTGCAACGTAACTACTTGACCAATTGATCGCGCATCCCGAACGTTCCGGAATACGCGCCGGCGAACTGCCGCATTGCTCACACGATCAGCCCACTTAATGTGGGCCAAGTGGCGGAGACAACGATGGTCGAACACAGCAAGCCTGTTGATATCTTGCTTGCGAACAGGTGACAAAACAAGACCGGATATGAACATAATCCTGACAAATGGCGTTGAAAAATTAGTAACCGACAAACGCATTTTTACGGTGAATTAATCTATTAGCGCCACTGCTACATTTGACCAGACAGGTCGACTCAGGTAATCACGCGTTGTGTTACAGTGAGTGTAAGTTGTGGGCGTACGACTGTCAATCAGTATCTCTACCATAGAACTATCATGAGTCCAAACAGACGAGCTCGTGAAACGGTTATACTGCGAATTACAATTGGAGTAATGTGGTGGACACGACTGTCGTTGGTGAAAATACTCTCCAACTTGTTCATATGAAACATTCATTAAGGTGCACGACAGTCGGTCACGTACGCAGACCTGGATAAAAACAGTCAGGTTGTTTGAAACATGAGTAGCAAATGCATTTTAGGCCGATGTGATTGAGGGTGTGACAGCTGGATTCGTAATCGACATCCTTGTTCTCACGTAAACAGCCTCCGAACTATATGACCGTAGCGACCAGAATATAGAAAAACAGAAGAGCAGTACGCAAGCCCTAATTTCCAATAACCTGGCCACAGGATGAGAGTCCAGAGAGTTAAGAACAGAAAAAGAAACTAAATGTCAGGTCTGTCTTCGTTCACACAATGAAACACGCACAGTGCACAATATGCTTCCGACAACCATTCGCAACCAGGCCGGATAAAGTGCAACGTGAACACAAGGCCTCTACAAAAGCCGTACTGCCAATATCAGCTGCAAGGCCACCGTCGACAGGTTCACCTGGCCGCTAAGGTCATTATCAGAACAGTGGTGAACATTTGTGTACGGTCCGATCACAACGGGTTCCCGAACGAACTTCGAATTCATTCAACAAATCCCATACAGAACAGTGAACACACCAATGTCCTAAAACGAAACCAACCACCTAGGGAGGAGGCTAACCAACTGGTGTTTACTTTGTTTGATACTGGCACTTGCATGGAAGTATTAGATCACGTGCCACAGGAAGAACGGTGGCTAGGTACACTTTGAAAGATTCGTGAAACCAAGAGAAACAACAGCAAGTTAAAATCAAATCGTCTTAAAACATGCAGATAAAAACCAGAAACTGATGAACAGCTAAGTAGACGTTCTGAATTGGCCAAGCAATCCTATACATATATACGGAAAGAATACATGGAAACAAGAACAGGAAATCAACCAAACCTGACAGCCGACGTAGGTTCAGAGTTACACTGTGCATACATCCTGATCCCATCAACCTGGATTAGGCATAAAATAAACGCGTAGAGATCAGAGCAAGAAAACTACAGTCAATGGCATATAAGTTTGCATAACGTGTCCACGAGTTCGTCGACCGGGGCCAGATCGTCTCGGAGACCAGAGGTGTGCTCAAGTGGATATCTGTCATTTTGTCGCCGAATATTTCAGATATCCTAACAAACAAGCAGCCCCTCGGAGCACCCAGTTTATTAGCAAATGTGGAATTTTTTGTAAACAGTCCACTGGTTTCTGATGGTTGGGAACAGGGGTGGTGCTGTTGTTTGTAGCTCGGGTTGATGGTTTTGGTATTGATATGTTCGCCGAGCTTGGCATTTAGGTTGCAAACGTTTCATCACCAGGCGAGGTGACATCATCAGTGCGTAAGTG